>SMGT01000319.1:77070-94000 GCA_004794575.1 Lanistes nyassanus | reverse complement strand
CGTTCGTTCGTTCGTTCGTTCGTTCGTTCGTTCGTTCGTTCTCAGACGGAAGAGCAGTCCGGTGGCAGACAGACAAGAGACAACAATCGTGATAATAACTGCCTCCTCAAAAGTGACAGAAAACGGAAAGAAAATAACTAGCGATCCCCCACCCCACCACCACCACCACAAGCCAAGGCTCCCGGCCACTCAGTAGGGTCTTGCAAACACATACCCTCACGCCGTTTTCGATTGGACTGCGTTTGACCTTTTGAGGTCAGTGTCACTGATGAATTCCATCCAGAATCTATCTTTGGCCGCACTGTGGGTCAGCGATAAGAAATCTTGCGAAAGAACCAAATAGAAAATAAACAGGTGACCGTGGCTTGGGGTAAAAGGGATACAACAAAAGGAACTTAGCCAAGAGAGTCAGACGACAAGTCAACGTTTCGGGACATGGTACCTTGCGAAAGAACCCTCAAAGTCTATGCTTTCAAGAAAGAAAAAGAAAAAAATCCTTGAACTGGCGCCTTGCGTGTGTCAACGCGCGAACTTATGGGTGTACACGCTTGCTTGTAATAAAACTAAGATACAGCATCGTTAAAACTTGCAGTTGTTCAAACGAAGAAGGACAGAAAAACAGGAACAAAGGTATAGTATTTTTGTACGTACATATTTTGCGTACGTACACGGGCTGGTGTGCACTTTTTATAAGAGAAGCTCGTATACATAGCCCTATGTATAAACTTTATAAACTAATGTAGCCGTCTTTCCTTCGCAGCATCGTCACCAGCTTGCGAGCAGATCGTGTCCAACATGGCTGCTTACTGGGCGTGAAGCATGGCCTGATGAGGTACATTAGTTCAGGACACGACTTGGCCACGACGGCTCCTGTGAAAACATCTATTCCAGCGGGCCTCCAGCCCTGACTGTTTGGCTACGTCAGACAGTTAATTTTCCACTCACTTGCCAGTGTCCACTCTTGATTGCTTTCGCTGGACACTTTCCTCCTCTACCCCCACCCTCTGTGTCACTGGGTGCCACCAACCTGTCCCCACCCCCACCCCCAGGTCTTGGTCACCAAAGATTTACTATAAACAACAGACGTCTGCAGGTCTTTGCTCTATCGTCCCTACACGTTCTGCGTCCTCTGGGGCTTTCTTTCGCCGTCTGCCTGCTTGCCTGCCTGCCTGCCTGTCTGTCTTCATATTTAGGTGTCTGTCTGTCCGCCTGTACGCCTTTTCGTACCTACTGTCTTTTCTCAGTCTGAGCATTTGTTCGAACTTCATTAGTGTACATACATAACACACCCTCCACACCCCCACATCCCCCCCCCACAAATATTCCTACACAAGGGTATATATATATATATAAAGACAAAAGTGTGATAACCACCACAGATATATTAAAAATGTGCAGCATGTAGATATAACGAACACATTTTCCGTCCTTCGTGTTAGTTTTATTTCTGTACAATGTATACAGTTACTGTCAAACTAGTAAGAGGTTTTCTGTAAATAATTTCATATGGTTTTAAGGTGAAAATATGTTTTAAAAAATTCTTCCATCCCTAGAAATACTCTCACTTTTTTAATATAGTCAGCTGCTGAAACATTTACAGTAGCATCGCTTGGGGAAACAAAAAAACCCCGCAGGCGAAAACTATACAAGAATAAAATAAACCGGCGGCTTGCGTCTGTAATATGATCACACTTATAATCCACCAGGAATCCTGTGTGTGTGTGTGAGCGCGCGTGTTTGCACATGTATATTATATACGCATGCATTATATATACACATACATGCACACGCATGCGTGTTCGCGCTCACACATATACACGCGCGCGCCTGTGTCTGTTTTCAAAACAGTGACTCTCTGATACAAAAGACAGAAATTCACCAATTTCAAAGTGAAAACTCGCGACTTTGCTTTGCTGGGCTTAGAAAAAGCAAGCGCCGTTATGAGAAATTTAATGTGGTTGTAGTTAAGCGGATCAGTGGTGAGGTGAACGGAGCAAGGACTAACGCATGGGCTAGGGGGTTGGGGAGAGACTGGGACTTTTAACGGTACGGGGGTGGGGGGGGTGGGAGAGAGAGACGATGGACGGAGAGATCAAGGTGTGCGTGTGTGTGGAGGGAGGACTTGGAGGCGGCTGGCATCAGCGCAAGGGAGAGAAGCAGGCTATCGGTTTAAAAAGAAAGCCTGCCGTTATTTATGACTGCGGTTTCTGTAATTGCCACGAATTGCTACTTTGAAATGGAAAACAAGACTCCATCATTACCGCTGACGATAATAATACTCTGAGCAATCACAAATAATGCCGGTCTTTATACCGACGGCCAACAGACCACGGAAAGAGAGAGAGAGGGGGGGTTGGGGGAGAGAAAGAAAGGAAGGATCCGGCTCTGAAGTGGGGGAGGGGAGGGTGTTGTACAAGTTTTTCAATGTGGATCGTTAAGTATCGAATGTCGCACGGGCTCAGTTTGTTTTCTAACAGCCTCTGCAGCTCTACAGGGGGGGGGGAGGGTGCTACGTTTTGTCCCGCAGTGGGACAATTTTTTTATATATTGTGGTGGGGGTAATTTTCGTTTTACATTTTTAACACCAATATTGAGAGTAAGGCGGCCTTTCAAATGCGCTGCAGCATGCAATACAGGCATTCTCAGCACGCATAGAATATTTAGTGAGTCGCACAGTGACGTAGGGCACCCCTCCTCTCTCTCTCCCCCAATGTGTCACTGTTACTTCCGTTAGTACATAAGCACATCAATAGACCCGGTCAGCACTGAATCCATCGATGGCTTGTTTACAAACACACTTATGATTCGGTAAAATCAACCTCCATTCTGTGCTGTCTCGCTCTCTCTCTCAAACCCGAAGCGGGTACAGCCGCAGTCTTTCGCTGACCCAATCAGAAAGCGAAACTGTTAACTTCACGCCTGTAAACTTTAAAATATTGTTATGAAAGAAAACACAGGCCATGTATAGAAACATTTACATAGAAATGCTTCATAATGCTCCCGAAGACATATTATAATCATTTTCCCGTCGAGGAATGCTAGTAAAATGACTAGTTCATGATAAGGCACTGCCGGTAGATAACGATAAGGACAGTGGCTCTATCCCAGAGCTAACTGCTCTTTTAATTAACACGGTATGACCCGGACCTAGTCATATTATGTAGGAACAGCCCCACACGCGGGTTAATTTCCCTAAGAAATTCTGATGTTCGGATGTTGTCAATTGCTGTAAATTATTGCACACATTAATGGACTTTTTAATTTTTCAAATTTTATGCTGGGACTGTCTTAGTTCAGCTAAGATATTTTTTGGAAAGTACTGTTACGCTATATTTGTTTTATATATCTGACCTTTCAGTGGGGTCCGTGTGGATATACAAGTACAAATATTCACATACATACACATACCTACAGGCGCGCGTCAGCGTGCATTCACAGACTCATAGAGGCACGTAAACAGAGAGAACTTGCCTAAGAGATTTACGACTGTGAACGACTAATTGTGAGGCAAGGCGATACAGTTCAGTTTCAACGTGGCGTTCTCACAATCCGACTGAGAGCACAGCAAATCACAACCGGGAATAAACAGATATTTCCAGTATTTTTTTTAGAGAAACAAACAGCTGTGGAGATGCGAGGGAGAAAGATCTAGGCGCCATGATGAATGTTAGGCCATATCGTGTTCTTTCCATCATATCATGTGATAACCTGTTATGTGTGTGCGTACGCACGTGTGTTTTATTTCCTGTATATGTCTGCACGTGCTTGAGGGAGTGTGTATATAACTGAGGTGTGCAAACGCAAGTAACCAAACTGCATGCTCCGTCTCTGAAGTATGTAGCTGTTGTTTACCACCAGACGTGTAGAGAAGGCACACGAAACGCTTAAACTACAAACGAGTCGTTTGTTCATGAGGGATTCGATTCTGAAATTTCCTGTCTTGTTTTAACCTTGCTGATGGAATGACACGGGGTTTTTTTCTGCACGTCACCACATCATATCATCGTAAAACCCACGTTCCTGTTTCAGATTTCTCTAGTTTAATGGCTGCAGACAAATTTCCCTGCGTGTACAATAAAAGGATATTCCCGCTGGCGATATTCGACTTCTGTGCGCGTGCATTTATTTATGTGGGATTTGGGACAAGGCATTGAAAGGTTGGTGAGAGATTTTAAAGTTTTAATGCCGTTCTGAATTGTTAGTACCTAAGTGGAACGCCGACCATACACCATTCAGAGCCCGATGGAAACCAATTGCCAAGCGTGAGAAGGGCTCAGCTGATAAACACACCAGCGAACTACGCGCATGTCGGGTGTTTCTGTATGAACACAAACGCGAGCGCGCGCATATACAAAAACACACACGCAGGCAATAGAGAGAGAGAGAGAGAGAAGGGGAGAGAATGGATTAATTTAGTGTCAGCCGTGTGGCATATAGCGTGATTTCGTTTGAAGGTTAAAGACGTTTAACGGCCAATACGGGACTGAAGTTCGCTAGCTGCGCACACTCACATAAGAGACAGGGTGGTGGGACAAGAAAAGTGCAGGGGGTAAAGAGGAGTTTATGGACTTTGTCTGCGAAAGAGTTCGTAGCATGACTGGAAGGGAAGAGGTGGTGGCCAGAAGGGTTGTAATGTGAGTAAAGGTGGGCAATGCAACGTAAAGCTTCGACTTCACGGAAACACAACTCTGCGAGTTGGCGCTGAATGGACCCCCTTGCCAGTGCATGTGTACACGTCAAGTTAGGATGCGCGTGCAGAGGTGCAGACATTGAAGAGAATCTGTGCTGTTTATTGCTGGGAAATGCACATGACGTTACGACAGCATGTGACAACGACTTTCTATTCCATTCGTAAGGTTGTCTCTCTCTCTCTCTGAGTCCCAAGGTGGAGTGCTTGAATGCAAATAACTAGTGCAAGTCTTCCAGTCATTCTGTCAGTCTGTAAGTAATCGCGTTTGGACGCCGTATCTTAGGTACCTTTGCTCTTTGTTCTCCCAGGAACACATTATCCTGTTTGTCTTCTGGTGTCTTCTGTGTGATCCTTTGTATGGGTCAGGCTTATTAACTAGAATATACCAGGCCTTTCGACAGAACCTCACACGTCGCAAAACACTCTCCAATGACGTAGTTCAACAGCAACAACAGCAACATGTAGATGAGGAGATAATATAAAGACAAGAGGAAGATTAGAGAAAGAGGAGAAACAATGACAGCGATAACTATAAGCCTAATAACAAGACAGAAAGAGACGATGACGACGATGATGATGACGATGACGACGACGACGACGACGATGATGATGATGATGATGACGACGACGACGACGACGGTGATGATGATGATGATGATGATGATGATGATGATGATGATGATGATGATGATGATGATGATGATGGCGGCGGCAGTGACGACGATAACAACAGAATCAACTTAATTCAACGCACTCCCGAATCTGTGACCCGTAGCTCCTCCCCCCCCCCCTGCTAGCGGTACTCTTGGACCGGAAATACCCAAGCGCCGCTCGGATCGATCGAAAACTATAAAGTGTGCACTTGTGCATGCAAGCCCACACCGTTGCGCGTGAGGAGGCCCCGCGTGCAGCACGCATGCGTGCACGTGATGATAACCTCTTCATTTCGCCGTTTTCATATCAATCTAATGAACTTATAATCATAGTCGACCATCGTTACGGTGTAAGCAGAGCTAACTGCAATTACACACCGCCCCGTCCAAGATAAACCCTCGCCAGAGGAATTTTCCAGGAAGAGCCTTTAAATTTCATTTTTTGTGATTATTTCAGAATAAACAGTTTAAGCGTTACGTGTCTGTCCCAGGACAGACCGGACGTAGCATTAGTGGGGAGTTGACAGAATTTGATTGCAAGCTTGGGACTCACTCCGCGTATCTTTCCTGTTCTCACGCTGCGGTACCAGCATTTCTCTGGCCATGCGGCACCTAGTCGGGCAGACAGCCATCTGCTGGCCAGTTGTTGGAGGTGGTCTGTGTCTCTCGTGTGTCGTCGTAAGACCCACTGTCTTTCTCTTCCTCGCTCGCTCGCTTTCTCCCTCCCCCTTAACTTTCTCCCTTATTTCGTCTTTCCTAACTTCCCCTCTCATCGCTTTTCTCTGTAACTCTGTTTAACTTCTCCTCCCCTCCCCCTGCTCACAAGTGCTTGGAGGAAAGAAAGACAGACAGAAAGACAGAAAGACACAGGCATGCACTGACAAGATCAATCAAAGCGTCCGACAACTACCCAACACCGAATATGGTATTCATACAAACCATAAAGATGTGCACGCGCCCTCCGCGCCACCCCTCAGTTCTTCCTAGTTTTTTTTTTCCTGGGGTTGGGGGGGGGGCTAGCATTAATTAGGGGTCCATCTTCCCTTCTTTTCTGTATGCCTGCCTTCCTGATCACTTGCTGCATGCCCATCCCCCCTCAATCACGCACACACGCGTACACTCCCAACGTCGTATACATAAGGCTTCACGCACACATGGACCCTATCCAGACAAACGACGGTACACGCAGCCGACAGTCAGGAAGCGCTCCACGAAAGCCTCAAAACTTTATAAGAAATTAATTAACAAAATATGCTTTTGGAACGGGTGCTGCATGCAGGAAGTGCGTGATTGCACGTGTGCCTGCGTGCGTTTGTGCAAGCAAGCGAGAAAGTGAGAAGAAGATAAGTTCTTGCGATAAAAGCTTTCAAACAGCGTGACCCGCATACTTTGACCTGCGCGTAACATCCGTTGATCATTTTCATCATGTTACACAGCACGCAATACTGGGGAAAACCCATTTGCTGGGAAATAATTGAAAATTATGCATATTTTATTAAATAAATTCATATTACTGATGACCATACAGAGTGAGAAAAAAATCCCGAGAAAAGGTTTTCGTGCGTAGATCACCGTCAGTGCAACATTGTGACAATAAAGTCTACAAGCCTGGCCCCACAAGAGCTTTTAAAAAGTGATAAACAGGATATTTTGCTGAAACTTATAATAGGCTTTATGCTGATCGATCATCTGTAGAAGAATGTAGTTCCCATGTATTTTCATTCCAAACGTCTGACTATATCCAGCAAAGTAGATTAAAGTCTAAGGACTTTCTGGGAAGACGGAGGATTTTAAGACGACGTTAAAAGGCTAGCACTAAAATTATAGCAACACCTGTTTGGCAGCCCCATGCCAGAAAATGAAAAGCGAAATAGCGAAATGGAACTGCAGACAGAAGTCAAGGCCAGAGCGTTTGCAAAGAAAAACAATGTCTGACAGATCCCTGTGGAGGAAAGCTGAGCCTTGCGGTTTGTAACGAAAATCAACTTTCCCTTTTTATCTTCTGTCCTGCTCTCTTCAGGGTTACTCGATTATGGCTTACAGCAAACCAAACGTCGCCAAAATTGTAGTTTATGTTAGTTACGGGTGTCTGTGGTATTGTAGTGTGTGTTGCTGGCACTGTGTTACGAGTTTTATTTTATTACGTTACTTTACAAAACAGCGCGCCAAGCTCAACCCTTCGGGTCTCCTTTCGCCATTTTATTTCAATGACTTTATTGCTTTCTTACCTGCTTCCTTGCCGTTGACTCGGAAAAGCTCGGTAATTTCATGTCTGCTTATGTATAACGTACGCCCGTTATCCTTCACTTTTCCTCACCCTCCCTCGAAAGGTCTTGCTTTCAATGTTTCGAGCAATGTGTGAGACATCTTCAAGAATGTAGTAAAATGTCTTGCTTCTTTTTTTCTCTACTCCCCGCTCTCTCTCTCTCTCTCGGTCGTGACAGAACAAATTCTGCACGCACGCAGGCACGCACGCACGCACACGCGCACGCGCACGCTCGCACGCACACACGACACGCACACACGAAACCTCTTCAATACAATAAACCGGGTTTCCTGCAACACACAAATACCTTCTACAAAAAGCTTTTACGTTTTAATGCTCGTTGCGGGAACTATTTTAACGATCGGTGAAATAAAGGCTGGGGTTTTTTTTTCTCTTACTCTGGTTTCAACTTTCGCTGGCTTTTGAGGAGGTCCTGAAAGCGTTTCCGTGTTTTGGGGATTATCTCCATTGTGCGCTGGACGCAGACAGGGGCATGAAGGAGAGATTATGATTTCAATTTGTGTTTGGCACGTCACACAGAGTAAAAGAGTAATTCCCCCTTCACTAAAGCAAAATGGTAGCTGGAAATTTAATGGCGATCATAGCGGTGAGAGGGATTAAAGGGGTACCGAGTCTTTTGGATGCTTGCAGGTTAAGATGGACGGAAGGAAGAAGTCTTGAGGAAGGCGGGAACAGAGAGGGACATTAAGGAGACAGGTATAGGGTTGTAACGTCGAAAGAGATGTGAAAAGGCTGACACAGAGATGCTGATATATAAACACAGTCATACCTGAAGGGAATGCATTTCATGTTTGTTCCGTTTAGGACGATCAGGGCTGATTTTCAGTCTCGATCGCCGACACGCACGTGCTCGTACAAGCACAAACACACACACACACATGCTCGCTCGCTTCAACATTCTTACAGACAGAAAATGGAACAATGAAAATAATAACCTCCCCCCCCCCCAAAAAAAAACCCCACTAAACAATGGAAGGTCGAGTCGATGTTTACCAGTCGTGTCATGTTCTCCATCTCACTTGTGCCCCAATAGGGCATGACGCGTCCTGTTCCGATCGAGCAATACTGTTTGTACTCTGCCGCATAATTTATGCAGAGTACGATCACTTCGTCCACTCACTTAAGTCACTAATTCCTACTCCGGTACAACAGCTCTATCCCTACTCCGCGTTCAACAGCTCTATCCCTACTCCGCGTACAACATCCATACTCCACGTACAACAGCTCTATCTCTACTCCGCGTACAACAGCTCTATCCCTACTCCGCGTACAACAGCTCTATCCCTACTCCGCGTACAACAGCTCTATCCCTACTCCGCGTACAACAGCACCTCGAGTGACTTCCACTGGATTATTGTCACCCTTTGCTGCCAAAAGCAGACCATTAGACGAAATAACTAACCCTAGTGGACGAACTGACTACAGCCAGTGGGCGAAATGGCTGGGTGGAGTGGAAAATTGCCGAACTGCCCTGCCTCCATTTATACTCCATACAGGGAGTCTGCGAATGAAGCCATCTGCTGTTCATGCGCACTTATCTGCACTATAGAAAATTGTATGCTTGCAGTACAGACCAAAGTTTTCAGCGAACAATGTAAATAATTTTCAAACAAGAATATCACATTTTCTTCCAATCTTCTCTGGTTTCACATTCAGGGCAAGTGTACGAAATAATAACAGAAGCGAAAACAACAACCTGTTTACAATAAAGTACATTACCCCTAACACCCCCCCCCCCCCACACACACACACACGCCCCACGCCTACCCACAAACAGAACCAGGCAAATTCGGCGCACTTGATAAATAAATAAAATCGATTGAATGGCCAAGTGAAAAACCATCGACAAAAAATGTCCCGTCTTGATAAATTTGTCCCTTATGTCTGTATCGGTCATTACAAAGCCACAGTACATGTTTGGACGTGTAAACAATCGTTAAATAAGAGATGCAAAGGTCAACTACAATGCAACACCAGACGAAAAGAAGGATCATTCACTTATCGCTGCATAGGACAGACGAAAATCAGACAACAGCTAGGCTGTAAAATAGAAACGACACAATGAACTACGTAACAGCGGCAAACCGACGCACACGTGCACGTGCGCTGTCGTCGTGACGAAACAAGCATACAGGCATACAGTCAGTCGCAACACTCACACACGTACAGTTACATCCACACGCAGACGTTTGCATGCGTTCATCATCGCGCCCACACACATGCACGCGCGTTCGCACACGGAGATGCACAAACGCGCACACATTTCCACGCATCTACACGCGCGTAATCGTGCACACACACACACACGCTCACACACACACACACACACATGTATACACAAGAGCTAGCTTAATGTCATGTGATCAGAAATCCCAAAAATGATGGCAGCGCAAAAACACTAGAAAGGAGATTGCTCTCACAATCACTATCATGGTAAGTATTTTTTAGCGTGCTAGTGGGCTCGCTGAGGTAGCATGAAAGAACATTAAAATGTGAGATTGCTTTGCACGGAAGGTTGTTCCAGAAGCATGCGAATAAAAGTAGAAATTGTCACGCGATTCTGACATTGAATCAGTTCGTTTCGGACATTAAAAACGACAACCGAAGACAGGAAAATGCGGATTTATGTCCCCTCTGCTGTACTGAACCCAACCCCCTCCTCTTCTCCTCCAACACCACACCCTCTCACCCCTTCTCCCTCTACTCCACACCCCTCATACTCCCTACTTAGGAAGGTGGTAATGGGAATATCAAAAACTAACTTGCTAGGACGCCGTAAAAATTTAAATCACCTTTCATCACGAACTCCTTAATGGCTTGCGAAATATTCAGCATGCGAATAAAAAGGAAAAATCTAGCGTCGACGCTTAAAATAATTTCTATTTGATAAGGATCTAAAAATCAGGCCAGCAAATAGGCTTGGATGAATTATATCATAATTAGTTTTTGATCACGTTCCCCCCACCCCATCACTACTCCCCTTTTTTTTTCGAGACGCGCATAATCTTGGTTATCGTAGCCATGTGAAAATATGCCTCATGCTAAAACTTTTCTTTAGTTCACTACCACCACCTCCCTCGAGGATCAATTTTTACTTTTATTTCTTTTCTTTGGGTTTTGTGTGTGTGTGTGTGTGTGTGGCGTATTTGTTATGAGACGATCTCTCTCCTTTCTTTCGACTTAAACCTCGGCTGCACTAAGTGGTGACGAGCGGTTGGTTGGTTGGTTGGTTGGTTGGTTGGTTGGTTGGTTGGTTGGTTGGTTGGTTGGTTGGTTGGTTGGTTGGTTGGTTGGTTGGTTGGTTGGTTGGTTGGTTGGTTGGTGTTCCGCCGCAAACGGTGGGCTTTAGGCTGGATGGGGTCCTATTACTAAGCTATGCACTGACAGAATCACCAGACTGATGGCTGCAGTAAGATGGCCTGTGCGTACGGGCAGTTTACTGTGCGGGGAGATGGCCGAGGGGTGATCGGGGTAGAAGTAGTCGTCCAGTCGCAAGCTTTTGACGTGCTGATTTCCAATGAAGTCATTCACTACCTACTTGCAGCAATGTCTCAAGATTAAACTGCATGAGTCTGTTATCATCTTTCCATTTATAAAACTCACCAAAAATGCCGTATCACACTGTGAGCATTTTAACGGACGGAAAAGAGACACCAACATTCCTAGCGTCTAGTCATAACATACGTAAAATACTCAGTGTGAACAGTTCGTAACGACGGCATTTAAGAACGGAAAAGGTGATATTCAAAGAGCCTGGCTAAGATATTAAGCATCACAACAGCCCGACAAATAATGAATAATACAACAGGTCATTTTTAAAAATAAACTTTATTGCTAGGGAATATCTTAACTGGACAAATGTGGGTTTTGCTTCGCTGAACTTGCCAATATATCTCGACGATCAAATTGGGCGAAGTAGGACGAATATCCGTTTAGGTTTAAGACTTTTCTTCAAGGCCGAAAGTTTGTACTGGTTCTCCGAAAATTGCCAAGTGGTTTGCAAAGTAAGAGGAACAGTCGTCCGATTTAAAGAAAAAAAAAAGACTTGAAGGGTAAGAAAGGGCTGCTCGGGACAAATTGGACCGTGGCGCTGAGAAGCGATCATTCCGTGTAAACAGTTATAAGGTGTTAGCTTTCTTCTCATTAATATCAACTCCAGTTCCCAGCTGAAAGATGTGGATGTAATAAAATGTTTGTGAACAAGATGATTGACGAGCTGCTATCTCAAACCCGTGCGGTGAAGTTTTCGATGTCTTCATCTAGTACTGGACTCACACAGTTCGACTGAGTCTTGACGAAAGCCCTAATATAGAGATTGTCACTGGACCCTTAAGTCGCAGAGGAGTGGGGATGTGTGAGACCCCTACTTTTCAGTGGGCCAGGATCGTGAGGACAGTGCCCATGGGTCAGGCACCCATTTGCAGATGGCGGAACTGGCTGATGTGTTCTGCCTGAAGTGTTCTGCTTGAAGTGTTCTTCCTGAAGTGTTCTGCCTGAGGTGTTCTGCGGAGCGCGGGAATCGAGTCAGGGTCTTTCGGGTCCGGAGGCCAGCTCTCTAACCATTCGGTCCTCACCTTCCCCTAGATGTTTGTTGAAACTATTCCAACCAGCTTACAACAACACTTCCTAAATCTAGATTTAGATATTTATCCCACAGATTCTGACTGCAGTGAAAAAAAACCTGCGCCTGCCCAAAAATGTGGTGTAAAAGAAACTCACTCCCATTTTGTTGCTGCTGCTGCTGCTGCTGCTGCTGCTGCTGATGATGATGATGATGATGATGATGATGATGATGATGATGATGATGATGATGATGATGATGATGATGATGATGGGACTAGCTGCTCTGTCATGTATTGGTGTTTTGCTTTGATTTGGGCGCAACGTGAAGGGCTGGCCTTAGCCACACTATTAACAGAAGCTGCTTCACACTACAAGAAAGGTTTTTTTCGCCCCTTTTGTCTTCGCGTCGGTGTTTGAAGAGTTTCTCGCCCATGACCCGTTAGTCCATAGGAAGCACGCCGCTGGGAAGGGAAATCAAAGAAATTCACCGGTAGCTGTCCAGACAGAAATAAATATGGAAACAACTTTAGTGCCCTAGAGCTTGCGTCCGCTAACGCGCGTCTGACTGGAACTGTTAGACCTGAGCGGCCCAGCAGAGTTATGACTTAGCTGCCACGTTCGAACGTGGCACAACCTTGTGCATGCCAGTCGGACTAACTTGCCGAATTCTTCTGCCAGTCTCACTAAATTGGAGGAAAAAAATTCAGTCCGTCAGGGCTATACTTCCATTGAAACAGACGTTTCAGCGGATGCAAGCTCTAGACCACTAAAGATGTTTTTCATATTTTTTTCTGTCTGGACAGCTACCAACGTTTAGCGACCAACTTGAGGAGAAATATGACATTGTAATGGTACTTTGTTCTTCTTATTGTTGTTGGTGGTGCCACGCCGCCGACGATATCTGAACCGATGACCCACGGTCATCAATGTCTTGGTGTACGAGAAACGGTGCTTGTGTCATACGAACTTAAGTTCGTGCACAGTGCCAACAGAAACCACGTGGTGCGCCAAGCGTGCCTGCGAGACAATTGCGTACTTTCAGACACGGAAATCGCGAGTGGCAGGTCGACACAGTAGGGGTTTCCGGAGTAGGTAAGCTTTATAACGTATTAAAGACGTTTGTCGTCAGAGGCACTGTCTTCAAACCAATCACTCACCACCGAAGACTATCTGGCTCGCATCCCAGCGGAGCCGAGGGTTTGCTCCCAGAGGACCTAACCACGACATGTTTGACAAACGCCGTGTATTACTTCACGCAATAACACCACAGTTGCCGCCACAACCCCGCAAACTCGCCGGCAATCGATAAGACTCCGATGTGTACCCGCTCAATCCCCTCTCAGCTTCTTTTCTTCTTCGTCTTAACAAACCTCCTCATCTCCTTCTCAAAAGAGACTTTTAAAAAAATCAGACAACTGACTGCTGCTTGGAGTAAGACAAGTCGACTTTTGGGGGCATTACCTCTTCATCAGAACATAGCACCTAACATCAATTAATCAATTAATCAATCCATTAATTAATTATAGCAAAATAGGAAGAAGGAAAGACAAGAGAGGAATGGTCAGGATTTCGCAAACGTTGACTTTTAGTTTGCTCCGTTTTCTTGTTGTCACCATGAGAAATTAAAATATAACTTTGTTTTCTAGTAATAATCTTCTGTACCTGATTTTCGAATCCTTAGGAGTGAGTTTTATGAAAACCTTATGCAGTTCATATAAAAAAGTGTTCGCTTCTGTTGTCTCGCTTGTAATGAAAATGCAGCAGTAACGAAATAGAAACACACACCACACAAACACACACACACCTGCCTTAATTACGTGTGTGTTATCTCGGGTTTCGACTTCATGGTGAGGGCAGGTGATAGCAGAAATGATGTGACTCGAGCACAGATAGTGTCGGAGGATGTCTTCGAGAACACAAGGACTGAATTCCGGATCGACCGAGGTCCGGACAAACTGACCAACAGACTGACAGACTGACACAGGGACTGACGGACAGGTAGGGAGACAGGCAGAACAAAAGAAAACGATTCAGCGAAAGGCATAAAGCGACTGCGGAATTTTGCAAAGTTTGAGAAAGTCGATCATGGGATGCCCGCGTCTTTTGTAAAGGCAAAGTGCAGGCCGGCGATTAAGTGTGATAGATGGCACGTTCATACAGGGCGGACCAGGGAGATGCCTCTTGTCACACGACACCACAGGTCTTGCCTTATCTTCTCAATGACGTAATCAAACCTGGCCCATAATTACAGCACCCACAGCCTTTGCTAAATCCAGCATCGGGACAGCTGGGCAGGATGGATCACGTGATCCGCTGTTCAAAATTTCAGAGCAGGCTCATTCATAGAGTATACCACACGCAAGCCCTCGGCCACAGACATTTAAAGCATTAAAAACAGACCTGTACTCTTCTTGAAAATTTCTGAACGTAAATATCTCGCATTATTCCTACGCCTGGATATCGACGTTTGGGTTAGCAGACAGTCGCTTTCTATGAAGCCAGCTACGGGCGACTACAAATGATTTTCGAGATCAAAGTTGTTTAAAGCCATCATCTTGTTCTGCGTGTTCTTATCTCGCATCTGACTCACTCCCCTTTCATTATGTGGTGGGATAAACGTCTGCGAGGTCAAATTTCAGAGCCTTGTTTCGAGAACCCACCATTTGTTTTTCATTATGAAGGTACTCCTTTATTTTCTGCTTTCCTGAGGAAATGACCAAGTAAGTCCCTCCGCATGAATGGGTATGCTCGAGTGTTTATTGGCATATGCGCTCCTACCTATACAAACACTTGGCTGGCTTTCAAGAGCGTTCAGATCGTACATAAAATACACAGGGTGAACGGGCCTTGCGCTTACGTATGAACAGGGGATAAGAACGCTCATGCAGCCCACCCCTGTATATATTTGATTGCGCTAACGTTCATGTTTTCTGGTCATACGCAGAAGTGCCCCTAAAATGCAAACGCTCATGCAACCCAAACCTGGAGCTTGATCGCGTCTAACATGACTTGTCCCCGCAAGTGTCTTTATAAACGATTACGGAGTAAAAAGGATGAAAGAAAAAAGAAAGGAAGGAAAACAGAAAGGGAATGAAAGAGAAAGAAATGGAAGAATAAAAGTAATAAAACTAAGAAACAAGGGACGAAATTACAAAGAGGAAGAAAATCAGTAGGGAAATATAAATGGGAACGCGAGGAGTAGAAAAGAAACAGCGTACACTTCACACGCACCACAAACGCTCACGCGCACGCAAGCAGACACACACACACACATTAAAAAGCATGTTCGCACGGACGAACGCACAGTATTTGCCCGTCGCGATGTTAGAACGCCTGCACTAAGAGATCTTTGGGCAGGACATGCGTAATTCCCTTTCAGCTTCTCATTACGCTAATGAATCCCACCCTGACTTTACCATCGCCGAGTGTGGCCACGATTGTCGGCATGCTGTTACACACCAGCGGCAAGCAACTTACGATGTCGCCTGCCCTGCTGCAGTCGGCTGCATGGCACGTGACTGCTGCAGACTAACCCAGGCGGTCAGTTAATGGAATTTAATCGCGTCCGTCCGTGCGTCCGTGCGTCCGTGCGTCCGTGCGTGCCAGCATGCCAGTGTGCCAGTGAACGTGCGTTCTTGGGTCTTCTAATCCTCATGACCTAGGCAACTCATTCCGATACGTATTAACGCCTTCGTTTTATTTGCAGAGGTCTCGCTACACTCACCGGCAGAAGGCCTTACAATCGCGACATTTCACATCCATTTCGCATGCATTAACTTCTGATTTGATCATCAATCATTTTCATCTGTGGGGGCCGCTAGTCATCAAAGACCACCCACCCCTCCACGACCCAACAACCCTTCCCCACCCCCACCCCCACCCCCACCCCCACCCCAGACACATCGCACCTTCCCAGCCCAGTAGCGCACGACACACAACAGCGGCAGCTTTTATAAATTAAAATGAAAAGTATGCTAGATGCGAAATGAATAGTTTCCATCTGTTACCCCTGTGGATTATTAATCCCGTGAAACGTCCACGACTACTGGTGTACACGGAAGGGTTGGGGGAGGTTCTGAAGCCTTGGGTTTCAATACTGAGAGAACGCAGCGTAATCGGGGAGTGAAAACCCCATTGGAAACACATCGGGAGTGGTTTTATCGCTATCAGATTTTTTTTCTCTTTTTGATAGAGCAAAGGGACCGATTGGTTTCACCCGCAACTGACGCCTGGCGTTAGCTCTGGAGTAGCCAGCTCTGACGCTGACTTAACCAGCGAAAGTCTCCATTTGATGTAGGCTTCTGCAGTGAATTTTCGTTTGCCACATTTCTTTTCCACACCATCCTTCACCCTCCCATAGTTCGCTAGCCGGTTGTCTATTTCCCAAACGTTAGAGTCCGTAACGAATAATTCCTGCCTTTCGTTTCCCACTTCATACGTCATATGTACATACCGGCACTCCCTCCACATAAACCTCAGCTCCAAGACTCCACTCGGTCCTTCAAACTCTCCATACATTCATACAGCAGGCTCAGCAGCAACAACAACAACAACAAAAACGTTGACCACAAGAGCAGCAACAACAACAATAATACAGACAGCTACAACCGCAGATCTTAGAAGCAGCGTACGTCATGTCCAGCAACTGTCAGTCGTTTGTCTGCACTTGTCTAGTAGCGTGGACGTCTAGTCATAACTGTGACGGGACGGACTTGTCTAGTAGCGTGGACGTCTAGT
>SMGT01000319.1:0-60859 GCA_004794575.1 Lanistes nyassanus | reverse complement strand
TTTCCGTATTTCTCATCCACCAGATTCCACCTTCCCCTCCCCTCAGCTCCATCTCCCCGACTTAAATTAACCTCAACCAGACGAAGCACAGATTTTAACATCGTGGCAGCCATCCTTGCTACGCTTCACAGGTAACCTCCGTCGAGATCCTTCCGAGGGACTTTTGTCCGATTATGTACTCACACGCGGCACGAAACAAAAGCACGCAGCATGTTTGCTCAACACCCGTCGATACACACGTGAGTAAATAATACATCAGCTGTCCGCTTCCTTGTCTGGCTATCACGCTTGACTTCAAGCACAGATCGATGACCATTCCACGCCACTTAGAACTGATCGACCACAGAGCTACATACAAGTGCTATGCACGTCGACTGTGGCTCGAATGTCTGTCTGTATGGAAACAATTTTTACTGCTCACGACCATCTAAAGCTGCCTCACAAGGCTTTCTCGTCTGGTCACATCAAACACAGATGGAAGGCATCTCGCCAACAGCCGCAGCCTGCAGATCCGGCATTGCCAACGATTGTACGCATTTCTCAATTACCAATATTTTCACGTGACATCTTGCCAACTATCGTATTAGGGCTTTGACAAGCGTTGTCTTGCCAACATTCATTGTATCCTGGCCATAAAATTGCTCTAACATAATAAGCCGCTTAAGCCTAATATTCTTGCCAAAAATCCAAATTAATTATATGCTTTAATAAGGTTTCTTGGCAACAGTAACGGCCATATCAGATTGGCTCTACAGCCAGAAAAAAATCTTCGTAAGCGTGCTACAACCCTGGCAAAAGAAACTAAATCCCGAACAAGACCAATCAAGGTTAACACTTTTCGATTAGTCTGCTGTATGTGCTATAAGCAAAATCAATGTCGTGCAGTCCAAGCGGGACCCAGTCTGTCACATAAAATAAGCGGTTAATATTAAAGCTACGTCTGAAACCAAAATTGTGTCCAATAAAAAAAAGTCAGATCTCTCGGCCAGCTGTCAACCAAAAAATGTGCCTAGGCTGGATCGATCTTCGGCTGTCTACAACAAAACTGTTCCAAACTTGGATCTATAATCCTTATTGAAGATGTGGATTCACATGTCAAGAGCCAGCACCATCTTGCAAGGCTCACGGAAAGGTGGAATTAAGGAGGAGAGGACGGCACAGGAAAAGCGGACTTGACAGTTGACAACATCAATTTAAAGAACGGACGCGTACAGCACTTGGTATCCCAGCTCTGCTACGGGCAGCAGAAGACAGACAAGCATGGTAGAGATTGCTAGAAGCTGCATCCCCTTACCCCCTACGATCTTCTAGTTCAAGGGACTATAGGTGAGGTAAGGTGGATTTGAGTGAGGCAAATATACTGAAAGGTTTACAGCATGTCCTTCAATCGACTTGGCCCAACTGTGACCCCGTGGCTTCAATTTGGCCATTTCAGTTTTTGTTTGTTTGTTTTTTTTTTTGGGGGGGGGGGTTGACGGCGACGGTGAAGGAGTGATTGTGTGTGCAGGGAGTGGAGGCTGGCCATGGGTGATCGACGCTTCCGAAAAGAGCAGACAAAAAAGAACGAAAAAAGTGAGAGAAAAAGAAAAAAACCCAGAATCGAGTGAGGAAATGATCATTGGCATCTCCCACTCACTCTATGATCTCACGTGTACACAAGCACGCACGCACCCACCCATTCTGATGAAACCGGGATCACAGGTCCCAGCGTTTGAGATCGTTGCTGGTCAAAAGAATTGAAAGACCACTTGCATGCACGTCATGGACGTGTGCAAACGGCAAGAACACAACATCCGACCCCGTATATTTGGATGCACCTTGTTTCATGCTGCAACAGTTAACGTCACTGTGCGTGGAAATCAGAGCTGGCGCGTTCACAGACTTCACAGGAGACAGCCAAAAATGTGCACCCATGCAAGAAGCCAGACAACGTGTGCAGATTAAACGCGTGCAGGCAGGAAGTGACTCGCCATAGTTCTCCCTCTTCTATCAAAACAAAATCAATCAAATAAAGAAATAAAACTATTTTGTGGATAACAGCTCAGGGTAGTACATACATTTTTTAATATTTACCACACTGCTCACGTACAGGAAGTATAACAATGAAAACGATTGTTACAAACCATTTACTTTGGAGAAAGAGATATAGTAACGTGGAAAATACTTTTGTTTTATTTTTCACCAATTTTTTTAAAGCACACAAAGAGATTACATGGCACATTGGCAGAGTTCTTCATTTGAAGTGTACACATTACTGATCGTTATCAATGACACTGTGCACCCAATTTGATAGTTTTGACTGATACATGCGTTGAGAAAATTTGAATGGTGCAGTTTGTGATATGTACTGAGAGAATTTAAAGGACGCAAGTCATGATAAATGCAGATAAAGCTAACAGGGCAGTAAGACTTTCAGTCCTCTTAACTTTTAGTTGGACTGAAGATAACAGTAATCAATTACATGAATCCTGTAAACTCTTCTCTGTAAATTGTCCAATTTAGTGTTAAAACATTTGCCAGTAACACAATGGCTTAGTGTAAAAGTTTCCTCTCCTATCCCCAGAGTGGTGCTGGGTCTACAACAGAATATAGTCTAAACACAAAACTGCCTAGCTTACTGAAGGAGAGCTTTATTTCTTCCTTTCTTTCTCATTAGATCATCTACCCTTTTGTTACTTTTTCTTTTTTTTCTTGTTTCCTTTAGCAAATGTGTCTTTCCTGTTGTATCTTGTTTGATATTTTTCTCTTCCTTAATGTCTTCTTTGTTCACTCGATTCTTCCTTCTTTTCCTTGGTTCCTTCTTTTTCTGTCTTTCTTTCTCTTTTCTTTCCCAAACAGCTTTCAGTTTTTTCTTCCTTCTTTTTTATTCCTTTCACTTTTGCTTTCTTGTTATTTTTCTTTCCTTCTTTTCTCTTTTAATAAAGCTCGTTCATTCTTCCCCACTTTGCGGAAAACGAAAGTCCTGTAGGTCACTAGCTCAGTAAACTAAGCATGCGTTCCACTTCATTTCTGATTCCTTTAGTTACCCATTGATGAATCGTCATATGGGCAGGAGAAGTAGCCTTTCCACTCTAAACAGCTCATAATAAACGGCATTGTCAATCCAACACAACTCTTTAAGACTCTAAGAGCATAGCAGTAGTCTTCTTTGTGCATAGGAGTCATGTTCACTGTGAGTACCATGAAGTTTTAACACAAGGTTTAATAAGTTATTGGGGCTAACAAAGAAAACACTCACACATACATATATATATACAAACACACACACATATATGTATGTGTATATGTTATCAGCTATATTTGTTGACAGATGTGTGGTGAGCTGATTATATCAGACTACAGCACCATGGAGCAACAACTATAGAAACACAGTCACTCTTTCACCCACCATCAACCATTATTGATATCTGATTATGAATAACAAATGAATAAAGAAAACAATCTAATCTGCTTGCAGCCATGTTATCCATAATATAGGAAAATGAACACCAGACATATTTCGTATACAAAATCATTGTCCAATCGTCCACAATTTCCGAACACAAAAATACAGCAAAGCCAAGCTACCCTAATAATCACCAGATACAAGATCAGTGGTAGTAACGTATTTGTTTCTTGACATCTTGTCTGTACTTCATGGCTTTCACGGCATTTTGAACAGAATTAGCAGTACTTTAGGTTTTGGGGGTTGAAAATATTTAAATAAAAATGCAAAGAGCTATAATACAGAGCTCATTAAAAGTAACTGGCCAATGATTTTTACACTGCACTCCATATGGGTAGCTGAAAAAACTCAGATCTTTCCCTATCAGCAGATAATATGAGAAGAATGTCAAAAGAATAAGAAACTCGTTTACGACTTTTGCAAATGTCAAAAACTCAATACATATGTAAGGACAATTATGAAATTTCATCAAGGTACCTCTAAAACTCACTATATCCTTTGGAACCGGATTCTCTCCTTAGGATAACAGTTAAGCAATACATGCACATTGTACATACAGTCTCCTTATGCCTATATGGTGCAGTTGTAGACAGCTATTGCTATCCAAGAAGTTACCTCATGTTTCAAAAATGAATCCCAGATGTATGTATATGCACCTATTGCATAATCAACTAAATTTATTTTCTGTCTCTTGCCATCTGTTTCCATCAAAATTTTGATTTAAAGAAAAGAACTTACGTATTTTTTAATAAGGAAAGTGGATGGGCAAATGGTTATAGCACTGGCCTCCAAACCTCATGGTGGTGGTTCAATACTCATGAGCTACAGCACACTTCCCCAAGTTCACCCAGCTGGAAATGTATACCTCACCCAGGAGTTAGAAAAAGTTAAACACTACGGGAGAGAACTGTGATAGCCCATAGGAAAGTGGGAGTCACATACACCCCACTACCCTATGACCTAAACACAGGTCATGGGACAACCTTTCATCTATTATTATATGATGATAACAAAGATCTGAAAATAATGGGATGAACCTGAACTAACTCCACTCAATAGTAAGAACTGATTATAAAAGGTTGTAAGATTAAGGAAATCCAAACTACAATGTCTCACAACTGCAGAAATAAAAAGTTAATAACTTCATGACTGTGCACAGTTATAAATCTAACAGGCAAGGTTATTTCTTAACTGTTGCTGGCATTAGAGATTATACAGAGGAAATAGTTACGTTCCAAATTTCCTGATCATACTGTCTATATCTATTTCCACTTTTATCTCTATATAAAGTTTCTTTTACAGTTAAATCCAACGAAAAGCCAACAATACGTGTGATTTTGATACCCTGCCTGCTTGCTGTGAGAGCCTTCAATCTTGACAATGCAGTTACTAGAATGATCTAAATGAAATGTGGCTAATATTTAGAGTCAAGTTGAGAATTTGTGTTGCGCAAATGAAATTCACACACATGTAATGCCAGCCTTCAACTACATAGTTCTGCCAAAAGCGAGTTGCTGCTTGTGCTGTACAGGATATTATATACCAAGTTATACCACAATATTGATATAATAAGCTTTCTGTAGGTATGACATGTGGAATGGGTATAAAATTCAGGATGAAGCTACAGAATAAACTGCACTGCTACACCCTTCATCACACAGCTACAGAATGGAATGATATATTCAACTACATGTACCGATTGGTACTGTTTAGCCCTAGAGTGGAATGAAACAGCTAAAGACTGGAACTGTGTGTGCTCCTCCAATGCTGGTCTTGCCACTCCCGCACCCACCCCCCACAGACAAAAGGCATGCTGGAAAAGGTGTACATAATTTCTTTACATGGCAATATGCCTATCAAATTAAATCCAGAAATTCCTTAATTAGAACTTGCTCACCTGTGGAGAACATTCCCTTTGTTTTTTAATAACAGTTCACAAACACTTTTCTTAGGCAATATGGTTGTCACCCATTCCTTCTGCACTAGCTGATGGGACCTGGATAGCTCAAATGGTACAGCTGTGAACTAGAAGGTGAAAGGTAGCTAGTTCAAATCCTGGTGTGGGTAAGGATTATTTCCTGGGATTATACGAAGTGCAAACTACATTCAGCACATATTAAACTGCCTGTGGGCACTGGCCATCTTACTGCAGACATCAAGTCTGGTGGTTCTTTCAGTGCATAGTTTAGTAATAGGACCTCATCACCCTTATAGTCCACTGTCTTGATATGCACCCAGTTTGCGGTGGGACGTCGAGCAGCTAGTAACCAACCAACCTTATAACACATAATTCATGTAACAGCTAGCATTAAATACTAAATAACATTGAGTAGGATATAGCACCTGTTCAGTGACAAGCATCCAATAATAAATATCACAGTTCCTACTGGGTCCTAAATTGTGTCACGGAGAACACGATAACAAAGAAGCTAAAATTAGAACAAGATTATTTGCTGCCAAATAGCTGCATGGATAGGCAGACTATTTTGTATATTTTGTAGTGTACCATTTATTTGTCATATACCCTTGGAAATACATTAAATAACCATGTATGATCATATGAAGTACCTTTCAACGAACTGATTTGCAATAATCTTTGTGTTGAAGAAGGCATGAAAGACGATTAAATGCAGCTGCTGTGAAGAACAATTTACAAAAATCTACTTAAATCTCTAAATCATCCCCTGAACTTAAAATAATCCAATAAACTACTTTTAAAAACCAATGCCAGAAACTCCAGTTAGTTAATAAAATACCATTTCCATTTTAAAATGTCTAATTTTAGTTACTCTCACATAGAAGCATGTGCATCTGTTTATGCAGAACTACACACACACACACACAAACACACTCACAAATGTTATATATGCTGAAGAAATGCTTGAACAAACAGGGGGTGTTTAGTGCACTACTAAGAATAATTTATCTACATGTAAACACAACTCTGAATGTTGCACACACACACACACACATGCATGCATGCACATGCACAAACACACATATACCCAGTTTTTTGCAGTAAACGAATGTGATTTTCATACAAACGTCGTTGTCATAATACAGTGCAGAGTTTGCTGGACGGCTGTTTGACAGGTGGGAGAAACTGACTGCGTTGTTCACTGAGATTGTTGTCTCTAGCTATTGCCTCCAGCCTAATATCAGGTTGCCCTGAATATTTCTTCTGTACTCTGTGCAAGACAATGCGGTACGTGCCTGTAATACTGTTTCTGGAATCACACACAATCATCCTCTTGAAGTGATCGCTAGTGATGCCGAGATCGTTCAAAATGCCTCTGGCCTCCTTCTCCTCCTCAGATACTGAGTTCTGGTTCCCTGCACTGGGATTCAGGTCAAACATTTCCAGAGGAACAGGAAACTCCTCACCTTCAAGCCAATTGCAGCGCTTAATTTCGTCAAGAGTGAACCTGTCTTGTGGAATGTGCTTGAGGATGCTGCGAATGAGGAATTGGCAGCTGTCTGACACGAATGTCGGAATCGAATAACTCCCTTCCAGAATGCATCTCTTCAGTTTGGCCACAGTGTCTGAACGGAAAGGCATGATTCCCGTTACCATGAAATACAGCATGATGCCCATGGCCCAGATGTCGACATACGGGCCAAAGTAGCACTCGTCCTTGAACAGCTCCGGGGCAGCATAAGGAGGGGAGCCACAAAACGTGTTAAGACTCTGATCAGCAGTAGCAGAGGTGCTGAAGCCAAAGTCGCCCACCTTGACCCACCGGGGCATGGCATAAAAGACATTTTCTGCCTTCAGGTCACGGTGGATGATGTTGTTGGAATGCTGCAAGTTTAGAGAACAAAGATAATCAGCTTTTCTAATTTCTAGGCTTACAGATATTGCATCAGCATTCTTAACAACAGTCTATCTGCCACCCAATCACTACACAGAACTTTGGTTTTGAAACTAATCATACCATAATCGTATCCACAATCTATCAGCCAGCACAACCAATACACATAACTTTAATTCTGGTAATTCTATGTTTTTTCTGTAACATCAACACTGTAGTTGGCAAGAACACTTAATTTGTGTTTCTGGTATATCAGCTGTGACAGCCTCTCAGTGCTCCAGGCATCTCCACTGCACTGCTCTGTGCACTTAGCTCTCACGTTCTTATCAACACATATTTTAAATCATCATAATCGCTAGCATTCATCTTCATGCGACTAACTTTAGTGCTGGAGCCATATCATTTAACTGTTTTTGTTATGAATCTGCTTTCATTTTATTGATCCTTCTGTGTGCTGGATTCTTCTGCTAAAGCAGGACAACTCGAGCTGTTATGTTTAGGATCTGACAGGTCTATAGTTCAGACATTCTAATGTGGTGTAACATTGCCCATTTTATATTTTTAAAAAATATAAATACATCTAAGACTGTAGACAATGATGCTGGCAGTGAAGTCAGAAAGGATGTTGGTAACAAAGGAACTTCTGAAGGCATGTGAAGTGTCTCACAATGGACATGTATCATGCAGTCATGGTGCGAGTAGTATACTAGACTTGATGAAGACCATGATATCAAATGATAACAGAGCGACATCAACAGTGCTCACTATCGACCATCATATGTTTTTAAAACAGGATTTTATATTATTTTTGACTTCCCCTAGTCAACTTTTTTTTTATGAAAGAATAAAACATGTCAATCAATTCTTTCTAACCCCATCCCCGCAGCTGTTATTTCATCAACACATGTCCATAACAGCCAACCTCTGCACTAGATTTTAACTGTAAGCATAAAATCTGTACATTATTTTTATATTATCATACCTAGTGGCTTTGCTTAATAACAAGCAAATGTCCTGTAGTTTACACACAAAGATTTTAAGTCAGATCATTAAACCTAAAGCAGTCATTTAGTTTTTAAAATTCCTATTAACATTCATAATTCATTAAGTGTAAAGGGCACCCAATAATTTGACTCCTCTGAAGCCTACTGCATTTTTCAGCTATTGCTGTTGAAAGCTTCTGCCAAGAAGACCCTAAGCCCCACTCAATCTTGCTTGATACTAAGTTGATAGCTTTTTTTTAAGCTGCCATGGAGACAGGGTCAAGGCTATCTTCCAGATTTTCCCGTCTATAATAACGACTATGTGTGCTCCCTTAAGCATCTTCAATGCTAAGAGAAAGGCAATTGACTAGTGACAGGTTTTGACCTTACCGCGAAGGCAAAGGGGTACAAAACCAGATCCTCCTGTCACTAATACAATACTGGCACCCACAAAGAGATAGGGCTGGTATGCACAATCATCCATAAGTAAGGCTTTCAACCATATAAAGTCAGTTGGCAGGTATGCTGAAAAAAATTCCTAAGCACAAACCCACAAGAAGGTTGTCTTAACAATAACTTTAGAGGCACCTGTCTCCTCCTTTAGCAATCCAATCTTGCTAATAGCCGAGACTTTGTTTTTAGCAAGAACAGGTTTTTTTTTAAAGACAGCTTGCAAAGATTATTATACCAGCAATTTAAATTCAGGCTGCAGGAAATTCGGTACCTGACATTGTCAGTCTTAAATTTTTACATGTGTGACACAACCATGTGTTGAGCATTACTGAGAAGGGCTAAGAATGACAAACAATGCATGCACAGTAACCACAACAGTTAAGGACTCCTTTTTACAGCTGGCTACTCTGGCTGAAAGCTACTGGAAGTCACTTGGATGCTAATGCATGATGTGATACTGGAAGAACTGTCCTGTCAGAAGCTTTCTGGCTGAAAGCTACTGGGGGTCACTTGGGTGCTAATGCATGACATGATACCGGAAGAACTGTCCTCTCAGAACCTTTCTGGCTGAAAGCTACTGGGGGTCACTTGGGTGCTAATGCATGACATGATACTGGAAAAAAATGTCCTCTCAGAAGCTTTCTGGCTGAAAGACCCTGCCTGTTTGTGCAACTCGGCTTCATGCATTGCAACCCATGAGGTGATTAATGGACTACAACTTTACTCTGAATAACACAAACAGAGTGAATCGTGAACTTATCAGGAAATAAATAATGCAAACACCTGCTTTCAAATTTTCTGGTTTAGTTTATACATTTTCATTCGAAGGACCCAAAAAGCTGGAATAAATAATTATATATATATATATGTTACTCTTTCAGTCAGTCACTAAGTTGGGGAGGGGGGAGTAGTGTGAAGAATGGAGAAGGAATGTATGCACATGCACACATACATATGCCACTTACTTAACTGATTACCATGCTAATCATGTGCCTTTTAACTGTAATAATCTTATTATTCCAAGCTCTGGTCATCTGTCATATGATGACCAAAGTGAATAACATAAATAGCCTCATCTAACAAGCACGTATGGTCAGCCCCAAATCGCTAAATTTATCTTAACCAGCAGCTGAACTGCTATTTGCACATCTGCACTCAACACTCACCATGTGGTCAACAGCTGCCACCACTTGTGCAAACACAGTCCGTGCCTCAGTCTCTGGTAACTTGCCTTCGTTGGAGATCTTCGTAAATAGTTCACCTCCCCCTGCGTACTCCATGATGATATGCAGTTTGGCTAGTGTCTCCACAACCTCATATAATCTGATAATATTTGGGTGATGAAGACGCTCCATGCTGGAGATCTCCCGTGACAGAAGCCGCTGGGTTTTTTGATCTAGTTTGGTCTTGTCTAGAATCTTGATTGCAACTTTCTCTGTGAAGGCACAAACACCACTGATTGGTACCATTTTCTCGTCAACAATTAAAGCCAGAATCATAAAAAGCAGATGGGGAGGAAGAACGAAACAACAAAAACAAAAAGAAAAAAAGAAAAATGAAGGAAAGAAGAAAGAAGAAAACAATATGGACACACAAAGAGAAATGAGGAGCATTTTTAAATCTCAAATTCTCTTAGACAATATATCCATCATGCTGGACTATGGCAAACCATGGTAACTTCAGCAAAACTTCCAAAAAATTAATGTTCTACAGATCATTTCTCCCACTGATAGAAGATAAAACTGTAGGAAATGGTCTCCATTTGCATCAGTACAGAATATGAAGATATTTATCATGACCATTCCAAAACAACTCTGTAATTAGAAATGCTGTCAGGCCACCATCTTCTACACATTGATGTAAAAATCCTGTAACTTCACGACTGGTTTAATCCTTATTATTCCACCATCTTCCAGATAAGTAGCCGATTCAGAAACTTCAAAGATTTAACTCATGGATCCTACAAGGGTAGGGAAAAACACATGCTTCCCCACCACTAGAAAATCCTTACCTTTAGTCAGCACATGAATTCCCAGTTTGACCTGTGAAAAGTTCCCTGATCCGAGCTCTCCACGGATGCGATAAAAGCCAATGCGCCGGCCGAGTGTGACCTCTTTAATTATCTGCTGGTCCTGTGTCAAGTCTTGTGACAGTTTCTCATAGGGAGTCAAACGACGCTCCAAGTGCTGCGATTCTGAGGTGGAGGATTTGCTTATCTCTGGCATGGGTGCAGGATGAGAAAGAGATGGCTCTCCAGTGAAGCTGATGGACATAGGGCAGTTAGTGTCTGAGTCTGTCTGCTTCTGAAGTGATCCATCTGCTTTAACTTTATGGTCCTTGTCTTCTTTTGAATCTGTTGCCTTCTGCATCTCTTTCATTTTGTTTTTTTGGAACAGGGTCTTTCAGGGCTAGTTTTCCTCTTCAGAAGGTGCTACAGACATATTTTTGGAATCTTTGATGTACACTTGGAAACATATCAAAGTAACTGATCTGACAATAACAATCATCTAAAAAAAAACAAGTCTCAAGCAGCTCCCAAAGTGAGGAAAAAATCTGTCTGAGGAATTTTGTAGGCCAAAAGCAATGTTTGTGAAAGTGGATTCCACAGACAATATGAATTCACCAGACAGCTAGCCCCAGGTATATTTTCCTTCTGCATCTTCTTAAAATCTCCAGGACCACCAACGCATTTAATATTCAGGTGCCAAACATTTCTTGACTTCAGAGATCTTCCCTGACAAAAGGTGACTGTACTGAAGGCATGAAAATGGTTGCTACTGCCAGCAGTGTCACAACACACAGCAATGCATGTGGACTGTTTGGCTCCAGATGCCTCCAGAAGCCAATTGTGCTGGTCACAGTCTGCAAAGTCTTGACCACCCATGGCAGCACCACCCTCAGCCTCATGTCATGGTGACTGGCAACTCCTGGGATGATGACATGGCAAGGGAGCACATCTCCAGCCTTCAGAGCAACTGACCCTGAAGATGCGAGAATCAGCTTCGAGTTATTGATCATAGGCTCAGCCGAACCATTTTCATGCTAATTTTATCCAGCTACTAGGATCACTGTTCTGAAAGTAAATTGATGGCTGGCACCAAGAACACAGCAAAAGGTCTGATTCAGTCATAGGTGTGTATAAGAATTATTTAATCAAATATATCTTCAGCCTATATAGTATACATGTATACTCTATACACTGTATATGTATATATAGTAACTCCTTACATACTACAACATAATCAGAGTTACATAAAATGTAATGCAGAATGAAATATGGATGAGTGACTAGATATCTGTTCACAAATGTGTGCCTGTCCACCAATATGAACAGATAATATGACAAAATATCCTAATCATAAAGCTACAGACAAAAGCTTTTTTTTCTTATTTTTTCCTTGTTGTTATATCATGCTTTGACCCAAACAAAATTTGAATATGTCCTATCCACAGTACCGTTGCACAAAATCAAAGCCCTATTTGTACTGCACCCATTTGTGCAGGGAGTACAAAAACATTACTGCAGTCCTACCACCTACTGATTTGGTTGCGTGGACAGCCGCCCCACTAGCAGCCTGCACTGCTTCTTAGCACTCCAAGCGTCTACAGTCCAACACTCAGCACCTGGTTATAATCAGCTCCTTGCCAACTTCAATGGTCACAAATGAACTTTTAGCATTGCCTAAATATAAGTGCTGTAACTACAGGCAGTATCAGCTCATAAATATTCTTCTACCTGCCTTTTTCTTCTTTTGGTATATAATACTGTCACTTCAACAAGGAAAAATAAATCAGTCTCTGCTTCCTGCTTTGCAAAGTGAACACAAGTGTTTCTTTAGTTCTTTATATAAATGGGGATATATTTTAGGACAGCAAGCCCTTTAGCCTCCCCCAAACTGTGATAACAACTGTATGAGTAATGAAGCCATAGCAATGATCGAGATATATATAGTGTACTGAAAGGTGACAAGGTGCCAGTAGCAAGGTCAGTAAGTGCAATGTATTAATTTAAGTCATATATAGATATATAATGCAAATGGAAATGTCAACTGTATAATTCCATAGACAAGAATCTCCTTCTCTCATCAGAGTTCCTAATAACTTGTTACAGAGATTTGCAGGTTGACCCCTGCCTTTAATTTTTGGGGGGAGGGGGTACAAAATGACCCTCAGATTTCAGGCAAGGAGGTCATTTTGACCCTTGTTTTTTTTAAAATTCAAAAGCACTGCTCAACCCACGCGTGTGCATGCACGTGCACACACATAAGCACAGTCACATGCACACAACATATATGAAGAATTAAACATTCAAGAGGTACCAAACAACATGGGGAAAATCAAGGAAGTGAAACAGGGTCGTGTCCAGTTCTATCAATGTGCAAAGATGTGCATTTAGGATAGGAAGAAACAAGCGTATTAACCTTGCGCCACAATGCACGCTTCCTCTAATTAGTGTAAACGCATTTTTTGAGTAGACTAATATACAAAAGGAATATATATATGAACTCCTGCTACCATCAGATCCGAAGACATTTAATTTGCATACACTTGCTGAATAATTCAGATCACTCTGTGCTGCGGAAACCTGGGCATATCTCGATCAGTATATATTACCCAAAGAAGGCTTTTACTTACTGTATTCAGTAGGCCTACATCATTATCAGTGATTATGATTTAATCATTCTATGATATACTGATACAATGATACTATAGTATACTGAATTTATACCAGTACCTGAACATAAAGGGAAGAAGCAGAAGATCGCTGATCGCGCCGTGTTGATGGCTGCATTTTCTCTTCTACAGCATGATACGGCACAGAAGGACACCAAGCAAGCCAAAAGTGTTATGAAAGGGTTGGTATAACAATGCGCGAAGAATTCGTCCACTCGCAGCGGACGCTGCACTGTAGAACAGGAACTTGTCACGCTTGACGTCACCAATAGCAACGAGGTATAGCGCCATCTAGCGAGTATTGACATTCGCTGCACGAGAGCAGCCGCACTGAGCGCGGTGCATGTGGCTGGACTTTCTTGCGTACAATGCGTTCAACCCGAAAAATGCGAAGCTGCTGCGGTACACTGGACTCTTTTTCGTCTCTCTCATCATCACTGTCGGGTCCCCCAACCTTTCATCAATTCGCCCTTTTGCGCATTTATTCGTGTCTGAGGGGAGGGAATGTCAGCCTGCATGTCCGAACTCCCATCTCTTGATCTTCCTGCCTATGCATATAATATATATATATATATTCAATCGATTTTTTTCCACGCACTAATACTTGCAGGTTTTGTAGCTTTGTAACGTCGATAATCTCATGTTTAAAGTATGCGTGCGATTTACGTACACAGACATGCGCAATAAAACCAGCATTATGATCGAAATGCACACTCTAATACAGTATGATTATATTTTCTGTACAGTTTGAAGCCACATAAACTGCAAACGTTTTATGAAGTCCCTTCTACCACCATTTAAAAGCATGTATAAGCTGGTAAAACTTACAAAATTGTCATCGATCAACATAAGACGTGGTGTTAATCCCACCCACCCCCACTTTCCTCCAGGTTGTGATGGATCTTGAAAACGTACACCGATCAATATATAGAAGCGTTCAGTTAAACCTGCACCGAATTTTAATCCCAGAAACGCATTCAGAAAAGCAACCCTCAAAAAAACATTGAAAAGGCGCTGGAAAAAATCATACTTTAGTGTTGGCTTCGTGCAATTTGCATACTTCTAAGCTGATGGCTTTTCTCAACTGGGGTCATTTATTCTTCTACCCAGCATATACACATAATGTACTGATCGATGTGAGGACTTAAACAGCAGTGCTACTCCTAGAATAGGAATTTAAAAAAGAAAATCCTCCGCATTTTTTTTTTGATGTGTTCATTGCTCATGCATGTACCTTTCAGCTGACTGAAATGCTTGAAAGCATGTAAATATGTAAAACAAAGTTGTACTTCTGTGCTCAAAATCTATGTTTAATCAATGGTCTCTTTTGTCACATTTGACTTTTTCCATTCCCCCCCCCCCCACCTTTGAGGTTGAATTATAAAGGCAGTGAACTCAAACTTCTTACCTAAGTTGCAGACAAACACTACCTTAATAATAATAATGGCCGATTTGTAAGGTGCTATATTTCACCCCACAGGGGCCAGGCTCACACTGCCTGGCAGAATACATGTAGACAGACACACACGAAAACAATACAATAACCAGTCATGAACAGACAAGACACCCTATGCACACAAAGAGTGGGACATATCATCTGAAACCCAAATATAAATTACATCTTGTTGCCCAAATTGGAGGCAAGTTGCTTGTAGCTGCGATGAACAAAAGATGCACTGAAGCATCAAAGCAACCGATTAAAAAAAAATTCTTGGGATTTGTTTATTTGTAGCAATCTCTTACTACTTACATGTAGACTATTCCTGTATACCATTCCTAGCATAGGATTTTTTTTTTAAAAATCCTCCACATTGCTCGCAAATGTACCATTTAACTGACAGAAATGATTTAATGTATGTAATATATATATATAAAACAGAAAACATGCTTCTTCTGTCCTCAAAACCTATGTTTAATCAAAGGTCTCTTGTTATAGCTGATTCCCCACTCACCCACCTTTGAGGTTGCATAATATAAACAGTGAACAACACAAACTTCTTTCTTAAGTTGCAGACAAACACTGCTGTAAGTGAATTATGCTTAACACATTCAAATAATTACTTCAAGTTTAATGTTCTTCACTGGTGAAATTCTGCAGCAGCTGAAGCATATGTACTTCTTCAGTGCAACCACATGTACACCAATCATGAATCAAGCATCATTTTCCCTGAAGCACTTTTACTGTCAACCGTTCGGGAGAAACAGAACATTTTAAAACACAAAATATAACATTCAAGCAAAATAAAACTGATGCATTATCACCAATGATCAAAGTATCAAACAGCATTTTTGTGTAATCAAACTTGTAACTAATTTACACAGCAAGGAGAACAAATCAGGAAAGGACATGAGCATATTTCCTGACTGCCAAAATTGTTAATGCAATTCTGTGGTTGTAAACTATTAAAAATCCAGCATTCTTAGTGAGCAAGCAATCATACACATATGCAAACACATGGCCACACACATGCGCACATGCATGTCCCACCTCCCCGACACACAGTACACATGCATGCCCTCCCCACCCCACCCATCCAAAACATGCACACCCTATGCACACAAAGAGTGGGACATATCATCTGAGATCCAAATATAAAATTACATCTTGTTGCCCAAATTGGAGGCAAGTTGCAAGAAGATGCGATGAAAAAAGATGCTGCAAATAGATCCTTGTCTACATTACCCTTGGCATAATGATGCAGGAGACAGTTGACCATATGCATGCTTACTTGACATGAATGCTCTTCTTTCTTTGTAAGACATAACTTCGCTCAATTACATCTGCCTGAGAATTTTAGGAAAAGTTGTAGAAGGGTCCACGAAACACAAACATGCATCAGATCAGGTGGTTATCTCCCATGCAATAAGGTTTTCATGAAAAATCTAATCACAAGTTATCAGAGCTTCTCCAACACCTTCAAATGATGTAAAGTAAAAGTCAGCATTTACACTGCTGCAAAATTACATCAGTTCCTATAGCATATATTGTGCTCCAACTTTCTTAACAGTGCTGTTCAATCAGCCAAGTAGCTTTGGAAAAGTGAAGTTTGTGTTGGAAAGTGAGCAAACATCAAGTATTGGTTACTGTAGGCAAGTTTTATCACTTAAAAAAAAATGGGCATTAGATATGGCTATCGGCTCATCTGGTTTCCCACTTTTGATCTGTCAATTTGTGCACATCTTCTACTTACAAAAGTAGGACACTCTAATACAGGTGCTAATCATGCAGCTGTCTACTGTCTACACCCCTAGTCCACTGTCTACACCCTTAGTCCTCATTGTATATGCCTTATTTTTTCTCATTTTAATCTACTTCAAAATTCTGTACTTTTTTCAAAAAATCTTTTTCAAAATGTGGTTCTCTCCCACCAGGCCCATGGAGGTGATTTTAAAAAAAAACCTAAATTCAGTCTGATTATTGAATCCTCGTTAGTTTAAAACAGTGAAAGTGATTCCAGATCTATGTAGACTGACTTGCAAATAGGCATATGTTCTGATTAAAATAAACGAATCAATTACTATAATAAGTACACCTCCATCAAGAATAAGGAGCCAACCAAATAAATACTAAACACATACAATGATTCGGATCTAGCCTCAAGTTTGTGTACAAATGCAGAACTACAGACTTGCCATTTGATATGTCAAAAGATATTCAAGACGTGCCTGATATAAAACGATACTACTAGATATGTTCCCGACTGGGGGTGAGGAATAAGAGAGGCCACAAGCTTTCCAAATAGTCCCCTTCAACCAACGAAACCATTTAATAGTCAGTGAAAAGAAGAAATAAAATAGGAACTCTACATAATGTTCTTCCATTAATAACATAAAAATGCAGGCAGATCATTTGACAGAAACTTCGTTTATATTTTCTGCCACATATTTTACTTAAGGCACAATTTAAGGGCTGCAAAGGACAGCAATTAGGGAACTGATCAGCCAGGTATAATAGGCATATCAAGAATTACCAGGACTAGCAATCTAAACACTGGATTCTCTATGAAGTTTTATTAAATGTCTACTCCATAACTGCCCTGCTACTTTGTAACTGATGGGGCAGCAACCAAGCAGTGCTTTGATCTCACCCATGGACTAAACAACTCACTTTCCCAACATTGCACCAGTAGATTGGTAAACTGGGTCTGTTCTTTTGAACATTCTGACACAATTCATGGATCCTAATACTACTGAACATAAGAAGGAATGGCTATATAATCAGCAGAACAGCAGTTTGCTGACATAACCAGCTAACACTACTCAAACGTTTAAAAATTAGATGTTTAAGTGAATGTACCTGCTAAATTTTCAGGCAGAAAGTTCTGTCCAGCTGATTTTTTTATTGGGGTTAATTTTGTTGATCGCTTCCCACACTTTCATTAAAATGATTTTATGGCCTGCCTATCCATAGTTTCCAAGTCATGACTGCCGAACAGACATTGATGATTCTGAATGTGGGTTTGCACCAATATAAAATTGCTCCATTAAAACCCATAAACACAACATTTCTGCTCCTTCAGTCATGCCCAACAGCTGATGAATTTACGATCCTACTGGGGAAAACATGTGTATAACTACCAACTCTAGATTTTCTGTGTACCTAAAATGCATGCAACTACCTACTGTACATTTTCTGTGGGTACCTAAAATGTGTTCCTAAAATCTGTATAACCACCAACTCTACATTTTTTGTATATACCTAAAATGTGTATAACTACCCACTCTCCATTTTCTGTATCAAAAATGTGTGTAACCACCTACTTTACATTTTCTGTGGGTACCTAAAATGTGTGTGTACTAAAAATGTGTATAACCACCGACTCTACATTTTCTGTGTGTGCCTAGTAGTAGTACCATCATTTCATGCAAACTTCAACATAAGTAATGTATTCATTTGCTGTGCACTTTAAAAAAAAAACATCGCATTTCTTCGGAAAACAGCATGGGCAACAGCCAGTCTTTCAGAACCTTACATTGCTCATCTGTCTCCCCGAAAGGAAGGAGAACATGGAACACAGTTAACAGAACTAAACGCTTCAACATGAAAGCAGCATCACAGCAGGATAAGTAATTAAATTGGTCCATTAAAAAAAAATCATATTCTTAACACTACTGCACTGAGTGGGACTAGTCTGAGCCTCAGAGAAGTAGAAAAAACGTGGACATTCATATGCAATCTCACAAAACATCTTCCACCTTGAAACTCTAATGACTCATTGTAGTGACATATTATCACTATTAAAACCACTGTGAAATAAAAACAGTAACAAAACTAAATACTAAGTAGTTGTCATAAAGCATACCCAAACAAATCCTATTGCTTGGGCAGTTCTTTTATAATTATTTCCATCAACAAAAGTAGTAAATCTATTCCTACTCACTACTTTCACCTCTTACCTCACTCAATCCTTCACAATCTCTATTAGCATTAGCTGTATGAAAGCTTGGATTCAACAAAATGTTTTCTCAATCAACACTTACAGCTCTATAAATTTCACCTGGAAACGAAAGGAAAGCTTTGTGTAAAGCCAACTGGTTGCTTATAACAGCGTGCATTTTAAGAAGCGATTCTGTAGCTTTCATTACCTATCACAACAATGGAGATTCAGAAGACATGCTATAACATAATAGGCTTATCTCAGAACAATCTGAATACTCTTCACCGCCTTCTCCTAATTCCTTTCCAGAACTTTTCTAGTTGTGTAAGTTGAAGTAAAATTTTAATCTATACAGGAATGTATATTGTGCAAGCCAATGGCAACAAATGCACTGCTGATGCCTATAATGTCCTTCTTGTGGTGGAAGCTCTCAACTTTTGGCATGATATCAGCGCATTGGTGCACCCAGTAAAGATTATTTTCCCCAGACACCATAGGTGCAGTTATATGCCTCAGTTACTTGCTACAAAAAAAATCAATGTATCATGCATTAGAGCCTCACTTTCAATGCTGCCTTATGAGAAGAAATGGCAGCTTTGTGTATTATGTTCTCTGTATTCATCAAATTTTACAGAGTTCATATTTTTTACTGTCCATGGTTTCAATGATCTAGGCAGCTGTGGCATCTTACACATGAAATTTCTGCTGATTTAGATGCCACTAAGTTGGTGACAAACATTATGATGGCTCATAATGACAACGAAAATGGGAACTGTTAAGATGCTCAAATTTTTGCTTCTTTAAACCAGTGACATCTGCATACTAATCTTTGAGGAGGTAAAATATACAAAGCATGCCCAAAAAAGGTAGGTAAATAAGTTTTTTAGTTTGCTTTTAATGAAAATGTTTTCATTCTGATGACATGAGATAATGTGACCCCCCATGCCCACACCCCCACCAAACCTACATAGTTTTAATAATACCTGTATGCAATTTGCCAAATCCCAACATTCTGTAGAACCTACCAGTAAATATATCTATATGTTACAGTGTAACTCGAATAGCCATGTCATAATATCCTGTGTGGAAGAAACACTACGTTTAAGTTGCCAAAATATAAAAGTCATATAAAATCAAACTTTTTTCATTGGCCTCTCAAAGCAATTTAGACCAGTCAGCTGACATTTACCAAGTTTTGTTCAACTCCCAATGCTCATGAAAGCAGTTATCAATGGTAAAGTACAAAGCAAAATCTCCGGCCCTGTGGTTTTGTTTTCATGACATTTAAATTTGTCTCCTAATTACTGATGTGCATTTTTTTAAAATGTATATGCAAAAGGAACACACACATATATCGTACCTGCATGAAAAATTTCTGAACAGTACAATGAAAGGACATTTGTAGCACATTGCCTGCCAACGCCTTACCGGTAAGGCACGCCCTTGCTAGTTGAATTGTGTCAATGCCTTACCACTAAGGTACGGCCCTTTACAATATCGGGTGCCATCCACAAAGTCGTTTATGGAAAGCACGTGCACTTAAATTGTAGCTCAGGCATTCGTGGTTTGTATGGAGTGTTTCCCTTTGACCATGAACTGATTTGGATGTTGAATAAAAGGGGTTTTCCAGGAGTGCCCTCAGCTGAACAAAATGGTGTGACAGTACATAAGGTGGATTCTGTGCACAGTGGATGTCGGGGACCTCATTTCTGCTGGATTTTAACTTATTCTGAGCAAAGGGAAAAGATTAAGGTAATAAAGCTTTTATTCAACAGTTGTTTACATTTTGAAATCAGTTTATTTTCAGTAGCGCTTACGGTTATTTCTTGGGATTTGCACATATACGGCCTACAATGTCTGGTAACCACAGAGACCAATTCGCTATGGCGGCAGCAATGTGTAAGCAAGAGATAATTTAACACAGAGATGCCTACTTCTGAATGAGAGGTCATCTCCCCAAAGGTATTTTAAGTGGCTGGGGACAGAAGTAATTACTTTTGTTTTAGGTTTCCCATTTTCCACCATGTCTCACAATGCCCGCAGATTTATTTCACACATGCTGGCATTTTAAATGCAAGATGATGGATGTTCCAAATCACTTAACCATCCTCAGGTATTAATTTAAAAATCAGATGATGCTTTCTGTTGACTGGAAATGGAGGGGCTGATGCCGTCTTGTCCAAAATCACACTTCACAACATTATGGCAGTGTACTGATAAGGGGCGACTAGAAGAGACAAGGACTGACCTGTAAATAAATAAAAATCTGTCATATCTGGAAATACATTCAACACTGTTTTGTCAAATGGTTGGCTCAGTAGATGAAAACCAACCTATAAACATGCCCTGATACATCACTCCTTAAAAAAAAATACACACACTCTGATAAACATTGGGTTTCAATATTACTTTTATTTACTAGCTCTAAATTCAGAAGTCAGCTGTGGCAAACATCCAAGATATTCACCTTTGAAGACAGCTTCATTTGACAGCACATGGACACTTCGGAAGAAAGGAGGAGGCACTGCAACTTTTCGTCTCAGGAGACAGCACTCTCGACTGCCTGGTTTCCATTCTCGCCTGCAGTAAGCAGGGAATCTGCTCTTAACATCTGAACAGTTTCTCATGATGAGAAGTAGCCCCTTCCAAACCCTCATCACAGGTTATAAAAATTACTCATTCACTCGATCTCATTCTGTTGCCAACATTTGTCAAAGCCCTCTGGACTCTTAGGATAGGATGTTAATCACTTACAGACTAAGTAAAAGGTTTTGACAGTAAATCTTTTCCCCCTACATCCTGCACTGTTGTTCGAAGTTGTTCTATGCATCAGTGTCAGTAGAAAAAACACTAAGTCACAAGATCCGACACATTTTTATCAACTAAACATTGGCAAGAAAATGTTACATCTTCAACATACACCAATATATGAATAATGGAGAATAATTTTACAGTGTTTTAAGTTGAACTCCCATTGCCAGCTGTTGGTTTTTGGAGTTGTCCACCCCTCAACTATTTTTAAAATAGTTTTTTGTGCACAATGCTAAATGGAAATCATGTAACACTGTATTTTAATAAGAAGATGTGTGCTGAAGAAAGAAAACATACCCCCTCAAAAGTTGCTCATCAGCCTCAGTCAGGTCTTCAATATGCAGTGTAGAGTATAAGCCTGAGAATAAAATTGAGGCATGTATGCACGGAACAAGAAGACAGAATGGCAGAATTACATTTGATCTTCAAGAACTGAGTTGATGTTATTTTAAACTTCAGAAATCTTGATCTGCTGAAATCTTTTCATAATCCTCTACTATTCTAAACAAGTACTCAATGCAAGCAACAAATGACATTGCAACAAATCATGAATGAGACACCTTCCTGTTTCAGTGTCACAGAACTTGACAATGCTTAAAACCCTCCAACCCTCCATGTACATTCTATCAATGCAGGATAATGAAAGATGAAAACCCTCCATGAAACTCTGCGTGCACATGCAGAAGTGGTGACAAACGAACCTTCTAGGTCAGTTCTTGGTCTATTCTCAATTAACTTCAGGTTTTTAACTATTATTTAAACCTCCTGCGCTGTAAGCATGAGGCTTGCCACTCAACTGAGAGACAAGAAACCCTTTCCCCTTGGACTAGCTGCTTAGCTAGTATCAGAGAAAAGATAGTTTAATGTTTGTTATATTTATAGGTATTTATGCAAGTTATATGTGCAGAAAGAGAGGCAAGATATTTTCTCCACTCATAACTCCAAAGCACTGAAACCTCCACTGCCTTATTTGTAGATGAACCTTCCATCATCCATACCTGTGGACAGGTTGAGCTCAAACGTAAAGCTTGTCTGGTACAATTTGATTGCAGCCCTGTTAAAAAAAAAAATCATCCCCAGCAATTACAAGAAATCCTCTGTGTTAATATGCTGTAACTATTCAAAGGAACAGGCAGGCCTATGGATGAAAATAAGTTGCTTGAAAAATATATAATACCTTGTAATCTTCCATACAATGAAAGCTAGTCATTTGCTGGTAGTAGAGCGAAACTTGTACACACATGTATGTTGCAAATGTATATGCAAACATGCACACACACGTGCACACATACGCATATCACTATTTGTTATCAGAACTGTTTAAAATGTGCTTGAATGTATGATTGCTAAATTATAATTTATAGTTTAGTTAAAATCAGTAACTACTAAACAAACAGACTGTTTATTTGTTCTTCATCCAAATATTCGGAGGTGGGAAATGGGTAGAGGGAAAATCTTTAAGTTGAAAGAATTTTTAACGATAAATGTAAGAACACTACTAAAATTCACAAACATTTATGGCATCTCTAGTAATGGATTTATGGATCTCTGACATCCTTCAGATATTGACCTACCTCTGTTTATTTCTTGTTTCTAAGGTCTCTTTCGCCTGGATCAAAGCATACACTGTCCCATAAACACTGCGACTTGCAGGACACACCTGACAAGTAGCAAAACCATAGTGATTTTTAGTTTTATTCTCTGTCACTTTCTTTTCTCTTGCTCTCTTCTTTCTCTCTCCATCTCTGTTTAAAGTAAGAAATCATTTCCAATTGGTATCCAATTTAAATGGATGAAGAAAATTATAACAGATCTCACTGCAGTCTTTGGTACTAGCGTTGCTATAGCACTGACTAGTATTTCACATTTTAGATAATGATCAAATGATGCTTTGCTTTATGGGAATTTCACTTTTAAAAACATGTAAATGTGTTTTTTGTAGAGTGTTAAAGCACAAACTTACATCTAAAATCTGAAGATCATAGTTGCAGAAAGAAATGTAGCGCTGGCCCCAGTCTGCCTCACCATGAATAGCTTCAACCATGTAATGTTCGATGTCAAATGTCATCTGCAGCACTGTAATCTGTTGAGGAAGCCACACAAAATCCTAACTCACACTCCGTGATACACGCATTCAGAAGCAAGGCCAGGAAGAAGGGATTTAGAAAAACTATTTTTAAAAAACCCACCCACTTTTGATCTTTAAAAAAAAGGTGAAGATGCTAAGCCATATTTAAATAAGACTGGAAAAGACAATTATCTGTCATAGTATTGAATTTTATTTATCCATTCATCGATTTGCCTGGAACCGTACCACATGACAGGTGATCCTACCTTTTTACTTCACAGTTTTTCAGGGTTCAAATACATGTACAGAAAAACTGAAAGCTATTCTGACACATGACATTAAGTTACAAAGACCAAATGTCTACTACTGTCATAAAATTTGCTTTATTTTATTCATTTTTGTGAAAACTCTCCACAACATCCAGAAAACATGACTGCATATTCTAACAATGGAAATTGTTTGGGTTTTTTTTTTTTTGTCTGTGGATTGGCCTGGGCAGAAATCTGATACCCAGTGGCAATATCAACAGCAGGATTTGCAGCTGAGAAAACATGGTCCTTCCTGACACTGATGTCATGACTCATGCAGATCTATCTCAATCTCTTGAGCCAGCTGCTAAAGCAGGGTAGCACATAAATTCAAGCATGTTTTACCGCACTAGACACACTTATATAACAACTATTTGACAATAACCATCGGTTACCAAAGGATGAGAATTTTAATCATAGCTCTGATAAATATTTGTAGTTACTTATGACTTTAAAATGACTGCACTGTAGTGTGTTTTAGTGTTGACAGGTTTGCGTTGAAGTACCCTTAGTATTATCTGAAAGAAGTTTTTACAGCATATCAGACATTTTTTGTTTTATATTTTTTCAATGCAGAATTAACAGATTTAGGAACAGCCAGCCTAGCTGGTCATATGTGTACTTACCAGTGACATGTCAGCTTTGATTGTTCGGATGATAGTTAGTGGTTTCTTGTTCCACACTACCTGAACTGGCAGAATACTACGGTATGCTAAATCATATTCATCTGAAAAGGGACAGCAACTTTGCTTGTGAGTTTTACAGAACCAACTAAATAATATACAAAGATGTTTTCAACATGCATCAACATATTTTTAGCACTGCAGACAGGTATATACACTAAGTAGGGAGCATTGTATATGGTGAAATCTTTTCATTTATACATTATTCCAATGCCTTTATCCCAATTACTATTACTAGGATGTCAGAAAGATACAATGATTTAAAGAAAAAAAAATCTTATATCACAATTTCCCATTTCCTTAAGCTTTGTGATTAATGAACTTGATAATGCAATGAATAGGTATTTACAACCTACCTTCTGCCGGCTGTGGAGAATCTACTAACTCTTCACTTCCCAAAGCAAACCTGCGCACCGAGAAAGTCACCGTCCGAGCATAGTTTGTGTGTACAATAACACTTTCAGAACTCTGGGATCGAGTAACACTGTCACCACTGCTGCTTGCCGAAGAAAAGAAAGAACGCTGGGAGGACGATAAACAAGAGCTTGAGCAGCCAACTGACTCGTCCACCTCCCCTGGGATATTTTTAGTGCAGCAGACCTCAAACGTTGGGCTGTGGACCACTGTAGTCGCAGGCGACTGGAGACCACTGCTGGATGTACTGATGCAATGGGGCTGTAAGTCTCTGTCGCAAGTTTGTGTTTGACTGCAACCCTTGTCCCCAACACCAGACCCTGCCAACTGGCACACATTATGAGGACTCCGAACACTGTCTGAATATCCCGCGGAACTCTTGGGCGATCTGGGTGACTTGGGTGATAGGCACTCATGACTAGATACATAGTGAGCATTACCACTGTTTCCATTTTTCACATTTTCAGAATTGTTAGCACTGCCTTCATTTTTAGTACGCAATGCAGGCCTGTGGCTACTCACAACTAACAAACAACAGCAGCACTGGGCATTTCCTTTTAGAGGGCTTCTACACTTTTCACAAACACGCTGCACTTTCTGTTCTCCTCCACACTTTCCCAGCTCTGCCTGATCACTGTCACTATTTTCGGAAAAATCTGGGGAATAAAAATTCTCTTCCTCTTCATCACTTGTGCTTGCAGCAATTTCACACACAGATGATCCCGAAGGACGGCGGCGTTTCTGACTTGAGTTTTCAGATGCTCGTTCATCAGAGCTTTCCTGGGTGTAGTATGTGGTCACTGTGCCCAAAATAGACAGGTCGGCACCAAGAAAAGTTCTACTGCTTTTTGCTTCTGACTGTGTTTCTTTGTTGCATGACACTTTCGTGGAAAGACGTCCTGCATCATCAAAACTCTGAATTGGTAGCTGAGTGTCAACTTGCAATGCCACAAGTGAATCACCTGTGTTAAGAACAACAATACCATCCACCCGCAGCTGGACACGAGGTGAAAAGAAAGGGAATGGAGGTGCCAGGTCAAATTTTGTGTGCACACAATAGCTGTGCAGAAGGCACTGCTGGATGGTTGGTCCAAAGGCTGGGGCTGGAAAACACATTTACCAAAACAACACGATGTTTGGATAAATTTAATTACCAATACTAATTTAAAAAGCTCTATCTTAAACTGGAGTGAAAACACACACTATCTTGGTAAAGAAAATAAATAATAATAAATTTAAGGAAATGCACACTAAAGGAATGATCAGAATTTTGTCTTCCTAATAATCCTATTGAAGACATGCATGTGTGATATATGTGCACTCTGGTTTACCCCTAAAATTTTACCTCTTCTTCCTAAATTATGGCAGTCATGACACTGTCCAACTGAGGGCACAGCTGTTACTGTCAGGAAGCACTGGCAAGTGTCATCACGTGCACCAGGTATACTGCAGAATCATAAGAAGCATGACCCTCTGTTTTTCCTTTTTTTGTGTGGTTCTATAATTTACAATCCTTGATTAATTAAAAAAAACTGCATGTTACTTGTTAGTAATAACAAACCAGTTACTGTCTCATGGTGTCTTACTGAAGGACAGGTAATAATTAAGGGAGGAGACTAAATCACAGCAGTCTTAATCATCCAACCAAAATCAGTCTGTCATGAGCTAAAACTCAAGCCATTTCAACACCCTTACCTATGACCATAGATGATGATCTTGTCACAGTCTTGGGGCCACTCACAATAAGCGATGAACAAATCCTGTGTAATTTCTTCTTCACCAAACAACCTTACTTCTGAAATCTAATAAATATAAAATATGAAGACTGGTTTGGTCAAAGTTTAAGCCTAACAAATTCAGGTTTTTATAACAATGCTTTCTACTTCTAGCTCAACAAGACTGCTGTGCAAGAATGTGATTTGTCAGGAGACAGCCTGTGTGTATGAAGCACCATGAGAGCCAATCTCTTTAAACAGTCATTTCTCACAAGCCACAACATTTTACAGGACAAGGAACTTGGATGATTCTGTAATATTAGTATGGTTTGACTACATTACTGAAGTAGATGCCAAGCTGTATGACAATAACCAGAACAAGATAAAAGCATCTACTCTGCAGAAATTACATTGCCATGTCTAAATGAGTGGATCACTTAATTAAAAACCAGCTACAAAGACAACACTCAAGTCAGAGCAGTTTCATGCTAATTTATTTTATCTATACCAAGCTTGTGTGTATGTTGCTAATAGTGTGAATAATTCTGATTTAGGATCTAAGGGATGATTTAGACACTTCAAAGTTTTGTCATTTCAAAGCAAAGAAAGCTCTGGTTGAAGGTGCCAGCATTTACACCTGGCAGGACACAGTCGCCTGGACCCCCTGGCTGAAATCATTTGACCTTTTGCTCTGATGTTCATGATAGTGGCTGGCGGGGTTTCAAGGTTTCAAAAAATAATAAGTCACTCTGTACCCACAAAACGTTCAGCAGAACTGATTCTGAGCTAGAACAAAACTTAAACAGTGTTTCAAGGTGTTTCAAAGTATCAAAGCTTCAAAGCATGTAAATGGTGCGTGAGAGAGAGTGGGGGATGAGAGCAAAAGTAAAAGAGAGAGGAGGGGTGAGGGGGTTAGGGGAAAAGGAGCGAGAGGGAGAGTCAGTGTTTGAGGTTGAGTCCTGTTGGTGCCATGGTGCCAAAATGGGTAATGAAGTAGGACTCCATATTGATAAGATAAGAATTGATAAGAATTCTATTTCTTTATTTATATAACAGTTTACAAAAAGCTGATTTTTTAAATACTGTGAATCATGTTTGTCTTGATAAAAATTGTGTTTTTTAACTGTCAGCTTCCGGTGTGTGTAGCATTTGTATGCCAAGGCAAGCCACCATATTTGATGGTCTGATTGCTTAAAGCTGAGGAAAAAGGCAGACAAGAAGGTAGAACTAGAAAAAGTAAATATGGGAAACTTCAATTAAACAAAGGAACCCTGTTGAACATGACTATGTAATAGGAAAACCTAAGCAGTGGCAGAAAACAGAAAAATGAATATGGAAAAGCTACAACTACAATCAAATATGGTTATGATGGGAGATAATTATTTGTCATAAGAACTGACAGACAACTGGACTTACCAGTTGAAGGGGTTTGTTTGGTACAAAAAGCCACCACTGCAGTTTATATACATAGAAAGGATAAGCCGTGTGCTCCTCTGTGTCAAAGTATGAAGAGTAAGACAAGACAAAATGTCCTGACTTGCTGAATCCCAGAAAAATATGGCTAGAATGAAACAGAAAAAGGGTCTATGGTCATTTGTTTTAAATACATACCAATGAAAATGGACTAAAATCTCACAAATTGTTAATTAAAGCATATTAATTTTGATCCATTTAAAGTTTATACAGAATTTCTTATAAATGTTTATTGATTACTTTAGTCTTTTGTGCTATGTTGTGACAAATTGTTAATTTAAATTATTTTTGTTAAAAGAAAAAGATAGAAAAACAGAAAGAAGGAAGGACTACAGGATTCTAAGATAACAGAGAGGATGGGTTTGTCAGTTTCTTTCATTTGTAACTTCCTAAAATCCATTCTTCCTCCCCGCAAATTATAAAAAGGCTACACAAAACCTATCTCTGCAAGTGGAAGCCACATCCACCAGATACCACTCTTTCATATTCTCCTGACTCTCCAAACGACACAAAAACATCATGAACAAGAAATGTTTAACATGATCACCCTTCTTCCAGAATAGCAGCTGGAACTAGCGACTTCAACCTGTAGCACATACGGCCTGGAATTTTTGTAAATAGTTTCCATGGCAATTTCCTTTTGGATGACTGAAAGCTTCCATTCACCTGTTCAAAGATTACACAGTTTATATCTGCAAATTTTGGCTGTGTGTGCTTTAAAACATTAGCTCAACTTTGAGCACCCGCAAGGTAGTTAAAAGATGCTGTCACTTGCAGTTAAAGCTGAAAATTAGATGGTGCTTGCTAAAATCAAACCACATGAACATGATACAGTCTCAGTAAATTCTGAGTAATCATCTAAACACCAAACACATTTATCATGATACATGTAGTGAAGTCCTGACTTTATAAATAGTATTCAGTTCTGTGGTATTTGTGACTTTCAACAAGTGATTAGCTGCAAAAATGTTAAACTTTATCACATTGTGACTGAACTGTGGAGCATATTCACTAAAGACAGTAGACATATATCATTAGTCACATTGACTAAAGGGGATGGGCATGAGACATGCCTTATGCATCAAGGTGTTTACGATATTTTCATGTACTTCATTGTCAAATAAAAGAAAATCTCAAACTTCAACAGCTGAACAGGGTTTTCACTACATGTATCTTAAAAAGCATGCTAAAAATTAACTCCTGGGATATGAACAATTTCCTGGACAAACTTCACAAAGTAAAAACAATGCATGCACTAAGCAGTCTGGTCATACTCTACTTTGTATAAGCAGTGCTGATTACTACAGTATTACTATAACAATGTTATTACCTGGTTAAATAATTTCAGGCAAATCGATATATTAAGAATGATCTGGATTTCCTATAGCCTGAAAATGCATGATTTTTGGTACATTATCTGTTTATGCTTGAAAATTATGAGGGTACGTTGACAGGACATGAGGGTTCCTTTACATTTTAAACAATTTTTAAAAGAAAAGGTTGTGTTTCTGTGATTGTTAGCGAGGTGAACGAGTGAAAGTTTTTTCTGCATCCTTTCAAATTTCTGTGCACAACATATGCATGATCATGCGTTTCTTATAGCGAACCTTGATAACTGTACAATAGACATAACTTTTTGTGATCTAAAGGCATATTTCTATTAAATCTTATGCTTGTTATGAACACAACTTAATTATATAACAAACAATGTAGTGCAGCTAAGGGGAACTGTAGGGCAAGGCAAATACCACAGGGCATAGTGCTCTCAGACTTGTCTGAGGCAATTTCACTGAGACTACTCCTCAATGATTACTAATACTGACATCTGGCACCTTATTTCCAAACAGATTATACCTGTATTTCCTTTAAATGCCTTGGAAAGCTAGCCAACAGATTTGTTATTGACTTATTCTACAAGCCATGTGAAAAAAATGTCAACAAAACAGTGTTTGTCTTTTTTTTAAAAACTTAATTGGTATCAGTATTATTCCCTTACTATCACTGTAGTATTACAGCAATGCACTGTAATATTTGACTAGTAAGTTAGTGTAGTGTACTCTCTAACTCTGTAGTACCACTACTTCGCTAACACTACGTCACTAGCCTACTGACTAGCACTAGCAAAAGTAGTACTGACTACTACTACTAGCAGTACCACTTTTTATCCTTTCCACTCACAGCTATCAATAAATCGTGAAAGCAATTTTTACCACTGCACTTTTACAATAAACCCTGGAGATATGTTATTACCCATAAAACCAATTTTCTACTTATTTCATGCAACAGTTTTCATTTGGTGTTTCGTATGAAAGTTGAAACAGAGCTGTTGATGCAAATTACGTCCCTTTATATTCAGTGCACTTTGTTGTCTTAAAACACAATGTTGTAATTTTTAAAGAATCCATTCAGTTTGATGTATGATCTTCAGTTACCCATGAATACTGCGTTCCTGCAACTGCTTTAGCCACTTAAATGGGTCACAATGAAAAGAAAAATATACTAACCTCTCTCGCGGCCAACTTGTGAATAAGGCTGGCCGCCATTTCTTTGAAACACCACAAAAAATGTCCGAATGATGTCCCTTGAGATTGTCATTTAAATTAGTTAACTAAATTTTCGACAATCTGTCGATAAAATATTATTGACTACACGCTTAACATCGAATACTATCTATGGCTGATGTGAGCAACTACCCCTAGAATACAGTTTCATTCAATTTTTGTATCGTATAAAGCAGACGCCGTAAAGCTGTCGTCTGCTTCGGTCTTTTCAAGGGAAAGCACTCAACAGTTTCCACAAAAGGTATTCCTATCCCACGAGGACAAGCGGTGTATGAGGACTCCTAGACCCACACGAAGGGGCAACGTAAGTTGACGGATCCCGCCTTTTCTTTGTCGTGTTTACTGCGAACATCCCCCTTCCTTCCCCGACCCAAGAGGGAATGAAAAGACATATAGCGATGTGCCATTTTTGTGGAGTTGTACTTCTAGTTCTACTTCAGTATTGAGTACCTGGCTTAGTGTATCACTATCAGATTCATTTTAAGGAAATGTAAAGAAATGTTCATTAATCATTATGTTGTCAGTTTTGTCGTTTCTACACATTTTGTCATTGTGTTGTTCTTTTAAGCCGCATCATACACATGTGATTGAACAGTGCAAAACTAGTAAAAAATCTATTTAAAAAAGTAACTATTGACACATTTTTAATCAGGTTTATTAGCACAAGGAAAAGAAAAGATCCAAACAGCCGGGCAAGTGCAATGGCAGCAACAGGTAGATTTTCTGAGGTTCCAGTAGTGGACGTCAATGCCACCAACGTAAAGGAGATCTGGCCGTCTCTTGTCCTAGCAATAAAAACGGCCACCTACGTTGCACTGGATACGGTATTTCTTTTATAGCAAATTATTAAATAAACAAGAAAAACAAGTGACTGCCGCTTTTAGGAAAAACCTTTCTTAAATTTAAAACAAGGGAACTGGACCAAGCTAAGAAATGACAAAGACAAAGACAATCTACATGTTTCGGGGCACTACCCCTTTATCAGGACGACAACAACGAAAACAGAAGAAAAAGACTTAGCTTCAGTAGATGTGGTGCATGGGCTGGACAGCAGGAAAATGACTAAGGGACAGTGAGTAAGAAGGGTTAAGAAGAGGGGCAGCCAATCGCCAGGTGGGTATGAAAGGGTAGGGAAGGGTGGGGGTGGAGAGGGGGCAGGGTGGAGAGAGAAGCCTGGGTAAGGGGTGTGGGAGAGAAGGAGGTGAGAGAAAAGAAGTAAGAGAGAGAGAGGAGGAGGGGTAAAGAGAAAAAAAGAGGGAGGTGGAGGGGCAGTGAGGTTGAGACCAGTGGGTGCCATGGTACCAAAATGGGTAATGAAGTAGGATTCCATATTCTTACGGTCAATGGAATCGCCCTTCATTTTCCAGAAATTATTAAACTTGAAAAAAGGGTGTTCAGCAAGTTCATAAACAAGGAATTTGTTGATGGTTAAATCTCCAATTGTTTGTATGTAGACTTACAATCAATAATGCATATTGAAAATGACTGTGGTATTTAAAGAGTTACATATTCTTTTTAAAACTGTCTAAAGGCTCTTGAGTGTTGTTTCAGGAACTTAGTGGACTTGGGAACAGAAAACGCTTATGTGCTAAGTAAGTAATTTCAGATCTTTATTAGTTTATAAAACATTAAAGCGTTAGGTCCCCTATACCTTTGCTCACCTTCTCCCCTCTTTCCCCGTCATGAAATGACCGTGGTTGCTAATTTGATGTTAAACGATAGACATCAACAGCATTCTCTTTGACATTTTCAGAACGCTGCCAGACCGTTACAATAATTTGCGAGAAATTGCTCAGACAAGGTCCATTCTCTCCCTTGGCCTTTCCTGCTTCAAGCTTTGTAGTGCTTCACAGTCGGCTTCCTTGAGCAAAAGTTCTGCAGGTTCTTCAGAAGGTGATGGTATTGCTGGTAATGGCTTGGTGAAAATCAAGCAGTGGACATTCAACGTGCAGACTTTCAATGTGGTGCTGTTGTGTTCTGAAGACTATGTGGTGGAACCTGCAGCCCTAAAATTCCTTATAGAGCATGGATTTGACTTTAACAAGCAGTATGCCACTGGTGTTTCCTATTACCGTGGAAGAGAAAAGGTAGGTTTTCTGCTTCTTAAAATTCTATTCTACATAAGTCACAGAATTCAGGCCTCTATTGTCTAACAGTTAACTTTTGGTGTGTATACGTTAGCTGCATTAAAACTTTTTTTTTTCATAGCCATTAAATCCTCTCAGCGTTGAAGCCTTGGTTTTTTTTCTGTGCCTGTTTCAGCTCAAGGAAAATGGTACAGTTAGAAATCATTGTGTAGAGTTAAACTTGGTGCCATGAAATATCTGGGCATTTTAAATATGCCAAACACACTTTTAAGCAATAAGTTTTCTGTTTCTTTAAAAAAATTAAATAAAAGGTATTTGTAACTGAAATATATTACACAGATCATTTTCTGTTCATGCTGTCCTTAATCAAATGAACTCAATTGACATAATTATTTCAGATAATTTATATGTTTAAAGATAATACTGCACATTGATGACCTAGGCTGGGCTGTATGAGCCTTCTTATCCTCTGTTTATACGTAAGGGTGTACTTAAAATACATGGTGAATAGGCCTTACGACCGCTCGTATGACCATAAGAGCAGCTACAAACGCTCATACAAGCCAGCCCTAGTCTCTATAATTATGTATGAAAGCTTCCATGACTGGTTGTTTAAAAAAACCTTTCTTATCATAATGTATTGTATGTGCAGATAGAAGCAGGAGACAAAGAAGATACTGCCACAGCAGGCCCCAGTGCAAGAAAACTCTTTGAAGTTCTTTTGTGGAGTGAGGTGCCAATAGTGTTTCACAATGGTTTTGTGGACTTGGTCTTTCTGTATCAGAACCTGTACACAGAGCTACCAGGGTCATTGCAGATGTTTTTGGCTGACGTGTATGAGATGTTCCCTATGGGCATACTGGACACCAAGTACATTGTGGAGTTTGTAGACAGGCTGCCAGCTACCTACTTGGAATATGCATTCAGAAAATGGTATTTAGTGTAGTTTAGTTTCAAAGATGCTGTCAAAATTATCATATTACTATCATGGAGCAGCTTTCCTTTCCCAGTGGTTTTTCTGAAACGGTTATTATTACAGTATTACCCAAAGAACTGTAATATAGCTTGCTGATTTATGTTTCAGCACTTGCATAATAATAAATAGCAGATTCATGCCAACTTGATTTAAATATTTGGATTCCTGAATATACTTATGCACAAGTGTCTTGGAAGCAAGATCTTTGCAGTTTCATTGTAACTGGAACAACTGAGAATTTTACATTAATTTTCTTCCAGGTTCTGAGATCTGCAAAACTGTTTGTCAGAACAAGTAGACAGCACTTAATTTTATTGTTCTGTAATTTTCAGGCAAAGAATGAATGCTTTGCAGTCTGAAACTGAGCATCGAAGAATTTGCTTGGAGTTTTGCAAGTACCCTTCTCACCACACGAGTGTGACATACAGTCGCTGTGATTTGCCTGTCACTGCTGTGGAAATGGATTATATACCAGATGCTAAAGTTTTGCAAGAGCTTGTTTGTCACAATTTTGCAGTAAGAATTCTCAAGAAAAATAAGTGAGATTACAGGATAGGAAGAATTTTACGTATTTAAACTATTTTGGGGGACAGCAAATTGTTTTACTTTACTTTTCGAATCCGAGCAAAAGCCACACACCTTTTACTTCTTTTTCATTCTTCAGGCTGTGGAACGGCAAAAATCTGAGTAACAGTGATGCCAACAGGTTTGATATGAGTGAACTGGGATTAGTAACTTCTTTGTTATGTCAGAATTCCAGTGCTTGCAGTAGCTGATAAATGGCAAGCCAAGTAGTGTCATGTTTATAATTAATTTGTATGCTGATGTATGTTCTCTAAGGCCCATGGATGGTGCTCCAAAGGAAGAAAATGTCCAAAGTCGCACGCTATAGACCTCATCTTGGACCTTGATGGGATAAAGACTGCTAAAAATCGCCACCGTCGGAGAAAACTGGCAGCCCGCAAAGAACAAAGTCCAGGCGCTTCTCCCATGGTGAGTGATAATGACCAAAACATGGAGCAAGATGTGTCAAGACTGCATGGCAGCGATGAAGAAATGCATGGCAAAAGGTTGAAATCTGACAGTTACACAGAAAAGAACAGTTCAGCCGTGGATGGTAGCCAACCTTCTTCTGGTGGTGTGATGGAAACAAGTCCCTTGTGTAAATCTGCTGTCAAAATGAGTGACCTGGTAGAACAGCCACTCTCTGAGGTCAGTGAAGACATGGACTCTATCATGAATGCATACCTAGAAACATCTTTCAAGCTTGAGGCAGGGCGGAGTGGTTGTCACAGAGCAGGGTTTGACGCCTTTATGACAGGCTTCGTCATGGCATGCTTGCTGAACAAGCATACCTCTACTCAAGAGGCACAGGAATGTGGTATTGGTGCAGGTCTGAAACTTGGAGACTTAGCTGGAGTTGATAAACTTATAAACAAAGTTTACGCTACAGGGAAGGATCAGCCACTCATCATATCCAAAAGTGCCTTTTCTGCAGCATCGAAAAACCACAAGGAGCGAATGAAGCAGGTGCGAGGGTCTTGGTAAGAGAAAGAACAAGCCCATCAAGACTGTCCTTTTAATTAGTTCCTTTTTCTTAACATCAATCAAATCTTAAAAAAAAAATCATTCCTGCGGGATACAGCAGGTAATAAGTAAATGTCTGTACATGTTTTGATCTTGATGCACAGACTATCACAACTTGGTCCCCTCGGACTAAATGGCATTTTATGAGGCCAATTTTTATAGACGTCATATCCTGTGCACACTGCAAGGAACTGTTTTGATGTGGGGGGGGGGGAGGTGTTATATTTTAAAATGTGCTAGTGAAAAGCACAGGTTACCATTTAGTGGTTTATTTTAATTTGCATGGTATTATGCTATGTAAAGTTTTATTAAAAGACCCTAGCAAGCACAAATGTCTTTAAAATTATCAGTTTAACATAATGTTAAAAAATAAAACCTAATCTGAAAGCACAAATTTTAAAATATTAATACAAAACAGCTAGAGCCCTAACACTGGAACATGGTTGCAACTTCCACAGGCCCCAAAACATGGAAAGTGGCCATATAGGGGAATAAAAGATTCAGGAGAAAGCTTATACTCGACTACAAGGCAAACAATTGACAATACATTTTTTCTCTGCACAAAATCTTTCCCTTCTTGCTGAACAAGCAACAGACTTCACTCACAAATAAAATCTTTAATGTTTGCAACTATTAACCAGCTTGAAAAAAAAATGGTGAACATGCCCATCTGGCAAGATTTCAAAAGATGGTTTTCTGTTTCCAGTACCAGACTAACACATGTTTATGCCTTCAAGTCTGATGCACTGTTAAGGTCTCAAACTGCTCTCGAAAGCTATCATGCAATAGAAATATGCAGAGCCTGTCCAGCCAAAACTATTTGTTCTGCCCCTCCATTATTTCTAAATCCTCTGTTCCGATTTTACTGGTTGCAGTGAAAGTAGTAAAGGAAAACGTTATAAAAATTGAGGACTTTCCTTTCCCTCCCTTTGTTAAGGGACAGAGCTATGAGTAAAGGGCTCTATATTTTTTCCTTTGGCAAGGTTTAGTTGGGCATGGGATGGATATAAGGTATGCCAAAGTCATGCATTTGCCCTCCATATTCAGGGCCCGTAACCACCAGCAGCTACTAGAACTGCAGGGTTATTTCCACCACATTGTTACGGCAAATTTCTGTTGAACCCATAACTGTAGCTTTTGTAGCACCATTTCAGCAGCAAGAGATTTCAACCACCCTGCACTGCACAATATGCCATTAGATCAGACCAAGTTTGTCACAACTTGCTAGCAGTTCTATGTTTGCAAGGCCTTGAAAATTGTGACATGCATGCAGACAAAACACAACCAAACTAGGTAATGGTAAGCTCATTTATTTAATGTTCATGATGAAAAGTTTGCAGAGAGAAAATCCAGCTTTGAAGTCACCTCGCTCACACCTGGAAAGGAAAAGAGAAAAACAAAACCTTATATTAGTAAAGAATTTGTAGCATCTCAATCAAATGATGCTCATGGGTGGGATGGGTGTTTGTTGCATAACGTCCCCCTGCAAACTAGGTTTTTGTCAGGACAGTGTTGCTTTAACAAAGTTTATGTGCTGCCACTGGTGTGACTGCTGCTGCAAACTCAGGCTACAGCCCCAACCAGTACACCAACACCAGGTCAACCAGTCCTAGTACTGTTCCCTATAGTGCCAGGCATCTGGCAGGGCAGCCACTAGATCGCCAATTCTCAAGTCTTAGGTGTTACTTGGCCTGAGTAACAGTCTTGAGTTTTTGTGAAGATGACACTGCACATGCCTAGTCATGACCTCTCCTGCCACTCACTTCCAACAGATTGAACACCTTAAAGCACCTAAAAGTCTTTTGTAACTTAAGGAGGGAAGGAGAATGCTTCAGAGGGGAGTACAACTGGAGGGAGAAAATTATAAAGGCTGCATGCAAAACTGAGCTCAAAGGTACACAAACAGCTAAAGCAATATCGAAAGCTTAGTTCGTCCGAGTCTGGCTAAATACGAACAGAGCAAAAAATTAGACAAGGAGGTGTAGGAAGTGTATAAAATAGATATAGGTTGCATGTGAAAAACTGAGCTTGCCAGTCTCTCCTCTACACGAAAAGAGCACATCTGAAAACTTAGAACAGTACCAAAACTTGGAGGGATTGATGGTGACACAGCATGCGCAGTGATGCCATCATGAAACTCAGACTGTGATGCTGGGGTACAACCCACCAACCTCCTGCCTTGACAGCAGTCGCCTTAACCACAAGACCACCAAGGCGTTGAAATGATGTACGTGGACACATTTTGACCACACAAAACTGAGCAAAGCTTGTCTTCCATAAAGCAGGAACATTCAAAAGGTTCTTTCAGGGGGAAAAAAGTGATCACCAAACCTCTGGTGTGAAAGACAACTACAATGCTCACCATCTTCTTGGTGCAACATGATCCACTTTTCTTCAAATGTGCAAGGCTTAACATAAGTATTATGGCTTGTGAAAAACTAAATTATATCATGAAACAAACCATCCTGATAACAGCTGTAAGTCTTATCCTAGGTTGTACCTGTGTGTGCATGCACACAAACACAAAAAAGGATGGAAATATATGCCTTTATATGTCCATGAATTACAATTCTGCAAATAAGAAACCTGAAAGATCAAAATGAATTAACACTTACAGAGCCTGACACTTTATCTCAACCGCCTAGCTTCACGTTCTGACTCCAGGAGGGTCAGAATGTCGCCTTCACGAACAGGTCCTTTGACATTGCGGATGATGGAACGGTTGCTGTCGTCCAAGAACTCAACGCGCACCTAGAACAGGGAAGATTTGCAGCAAGTCATAGAAAACACATTTATTATGCTATTTATTCCTCAGCTTTAAAAAAACAAATTGCTAGTCAGCTTGTGAAACCATCCAATTATAACAACTGAAAATGGATAAATCTTTTCCAAACCAAAATAAGGGAGTCACCCACCTATACTGCAGTGCTAGCGATGACTGCATCGCACAATGACTCGAGTAAAATAGGTGGGTTTTTTTGCTTTTTCGTATTGCTTTATATTTTAGTCAGCTCTTTTAAAGAAAAGGTCTGGGCATCGCGCAGGGCGTCGTTTTCAACGCTCTTAACAATGGAATAAGAAATCCAGCTGATGGCTTTACTAACAATGTAACATTTACATTTACTAGACTGAAGACGTGCTCAATCTTAAGGAATGATGAGATTTTAAAAAAGGACAATCACAATAAATGTAAACGTGAATAACAATAAGCAATAGCAGATCAGAACAAAAATGAACTTGGGTAGATATTTCTGAACGACTGAACTATCCTTACCTGAGTACACTGGCCTTGAGACCCAGTTCGTCCCAGTACTTTGGTAACCTGAAAAGCAAAGATGAACAATATATGATTTTTAAGACATTGAAAAAGACTAGATTTCTAGACCTTTCACTGTTTCATGTGCCGCCATTCAACGCTACTTACAGTAACCAGCAGTGTCCGATCACACGTGCAAAGTTTGGCCAAGGATTAAACATTTGACCACGTCCTAACCGAGGGCATTAAATGAGCGACAAAGACTACCTCCCCACCTCCCAAGCTATGAAATACTTTACAATAAAAATGTTTATACTTACTCTTGCGAGCTTGACCATAGGTGCTTTTGCATCCATGTTGACTGTCGGTAGAAAAGAAAGAGGAAGGGGTTTTCACGATGATCTACACGGACTTCAGACCCGCAGCAAGGTTCTTGCCACCAAAAAAATATTTTCCCTCTCGAAGTTTTAAAATATAGACGAAAATGTAAAGTTAATTGAAACCATAGTATTCTTAAAACTACATTATAATAAAACCAAAGTATTCTTAAAACTACATTATAATAAATTTCACTAGCTCTGAAGTGCAGGATTGTGTTACCAAGATGGCGGCTCCCAGAGACCTGACTCCGTTTATGCAAGCACTAAGGAACTTTTTTCTAGGAGTACGACTATAAGTACCATTAGTGCAGCAGCTGCATTTCAGATTAAGACTTCTTAAATAAGTAATTAATACCCGGAAAGAAACTTATTAAATTTTTTGTTTGCTAGTTTGTACGGTTTTGACCTCAAGCGTCATTGACGGTCGCCCCCCCCCCCGGCTCCCCCAGGCCATAATAATAGTTGCCCCAGCCTACCTCACATGCATACGTACTGTAAATAGTATAAACTGATGTTAATTGGAAAGTTTATCTAAACTACAGAGTGCAAAACACAAGCATGTTCATAAAGCCCCTTTTTTCCTGTCGCTTGTATATTGATATGTGCACCTTAAACACGAAGTGACAAAAGTCAGAGATGTTAAGGCCCATGTACAACCCAGACCTGTTAACTTTTTATAATTGATTTTTTTCCAGAGCTTCTGGCAGTTTTTTTTAAATGTTAAAATGACCCTCTAGCGTGAAATCCGGTTATTTAGAAAAAGCAGGGGTCAGCCTAAGCACCTTCTGGTGTAATGTGGCCAAATCAAATGTTAAGATATCTGGTCGCCTCTGTGACACGGTTTTAAAATCTCTGTCATTAAATTTTTGTTCGTAAATTACTCTCGATCGTTTTATCAGGAGCTCTGTTTTTTAAGAGCATTCTGAAGTTAAACTTGAAGATTAAAATTATGAGTAGTGCATTATAGTATTTTCAATTGTTGAAATTGAAACAAAGTAGGATATTTTGATGATTTCAGAATTATGATTATTTTTTTTTACCAAAAAAGTGTTAACATTGACTGGTTATAGTTTGCAACAAGCAGATATATAGTGAACAGATGTCCAAAGATCTGTGAGCAATATACAGGGATGCATTTGTAATTTTGAATCACCATGCAACATTCTACACAACAATTTAAAACTTAAAAAGAGAAGGTGCACAATTTTTACAGTTTAGTAACATGTCGGTTTAAATAGAACTTGTGAATAACTTGGTACTTTTTCTGTCATTGCCTTTCAGTTCGTGGTAAATGTTTTATGACTGTCGTTTCACCTTCACTACTTATATCAGGAGAAAATTGTTAACAAGTAACTTGGAAGACTTCAGCACAGGGAAAGGATCGTACCAAACATGGAGTACAATAACAGGACCATGTACAAATTTGTAAACAGAACAGAAGATTAGTCCAGTGCAGCCAGCAGTTTGTGACATCACTGTGATGTGGCCACTAACCTTATGTAAATTAATGTTTGTCTGGTACTAGAGCCAGAAATGTAATGGATAAATACAGTGGACTTAAAGTACATGTGATTGTTTTAAGGCTGATCTGGGATCTGAACAGTCACAAATGATCAGAACAAGAGAAGTTTACCCTTAATCGTTATGAAAAGAGATCTGTTTACTCTGATTGAGTCACTCGGTATGACAAAATGCTTTGAATTTTACGGGCGTGTTATTTTACTGTAATAGTATCAATATGCAAAACTTTGGCCAGGTATGTGCATGTTTGAGTTTTGTCTTGTGCTAAAGAGAAAAATAGTTAAGGATCTAACTTAGTTTGATCCAAAAACAATATTTCTCAACATTTCACTAATCAATGATTTCACAAAGTTTTCCAAGTTATTGCATGCCCTAGTAATGCAAGAAAACCAAATGAGTTCTGTTTAAATATTAAATATTAGCAGGGGTGGGGAAGTTCCAAAATTTGCACTGGCTTGCCAGAGTGTTGTCTTTTGAAATTCAGCACCCCCTTGATATTTCAACTAGTTTAGTTTTTAAAATTATGCAGTTTTTTGTGCATGGCAGTCTCTCTGGGTAACTTTTTTTCAGACTAGAGACAAAAGTGAGTACCTAGGAACCTGTCAATCACAACCTTGAAAATTCACAAAATCTTTGGTCTTTTTTTTTTTTTTTTGGCAGAGATGTTAAGTTAGAAAGTGGTGGTTATATGATGACCCATATGTTTGTCTGTGTAGAGTATTCTAGTCATCATGTACATAACAATGCTAACACACCAGCACCACCACTTCTGGGCTCTGTTGAGGATGAACAATTTTTTTAATGATTTTCAGAGGAAGTACAAAAACCATCTTCGCTTTGAAGGAAAAATTGCTTCAAGGTAGTAATAATAATATTTTGTTAGCAACTTTTCTTCCTATTTGCTGCTATCCTCTTAGGAGTTATGAAAACCAGCATTTTTCTTAAAAAAAAGTATTCTCTTCTGAAAGCTGTAGTGAGTGAATTGTCACATATAGACAATGTGACAAGTGACAAAAGTGCTTCATGTAAAGGAAGTACGCTTGTCTAAGTTATCTGTGTGTATGTGTAAGAGAGAGCATCCAGGGGGGAAGGAGGGTGGTTTGTGTAATTGTTGATTATGGGTTACCTGCCATCATATAAAAGGGATAGGGAGGGAGGGTGAGCATATGGAACAGATATTAGCTATACACCAGGTTTTGCATGGGGACAACTGATTGAAATTAAAGTTTATTGTTATTTTAATTACTAATATTTTTTTTCTAATCTACAGGACACAGCCACCTCCAAATCTGCCACCAGGTGTGTGCCACAAGTTGTCAGACAACTATTACTATGCTCGTGATGGACGTAGAGAACTTACACCACCAGAGATTGTGTATAGAGCACAACAGCCTTTACTAGCATCAGGAGAGGAAGGTGTAAAGTAAGCAACAACTTCCCATCTTTGCCTTCTTAAATTTCTGATTTGGTAGATTCGTGTCAACTAGTGTTTCTATCATTTCAATAGCTGTTTGAGAAGCTTTCGCGGGTATTGTAGTCAGGCAATGTGTTCACTTGCCTCCCTTCCCAAGCATGCTCATCACTTTGTTAAATTGTAAGATTATACTGGAATAACAGTCACTAAGATTCCAGTAGACAGTCTTTCCATCTAATAATTATCTGTGGTTTTCAGAAGACTGCCAAAGCCAGTGACCCCTGGTTCAGTTTACAACTGGGACATGGACTAAGTTCCTGCTTGATGGTATTTCAAGTGCATGTGGTGATGATATTGACAGCACTTGTAACAAGTTAGCAAAGCATAGTAGGAAACAAGAGTATCCAAACAGTGGACACCTTCTGTGAACATGCATGGATGATCACATTGGCATATAAGTTCTCTTTGGAAAAAAAGACATTTTGTGGCTGTACATATTAGTGATGCATGAGAGCAAATCTTCAATAAAATGTATACAGGTATATTTGTGGCTAGGCACTGATGTGCTTATGTTTTGCCCTTAGGACAGCCTGTTGGTCCGAGTCATGCAGCTCTCAGTGATTGAAAACCACATCATGCTAAAATTTTCAGTGGTTAAACATCCCACAAGTGGAAAAAATTTAGCAGTTTCCATAATTTTAGGAATCAGCGCTGAATGTTAAAAACAGATGCTTGTACAATTTTAGATTCAAGCATTTCCCTGTTGGTCAGTTTTGCCCTCAGCATGCACAGAATGAACACTGATAATGTAAGTTTATTGAGCAAGGAGTCATAAGTTATTTCATTAAAAATGTTTATGGAAATTGCAAGACTGGTTTCTTGGTGGAATTGACAGCTGTCCAGCAGCTTTCCATGAGTTGTTGCCCCTGGATCATTTGCGATTTGAGGGCGAGGGGGGAGAGGAGAGAGGTGTTCTTATTACATAGACATTATGATAATAAAGATATGGATATATTACAGCGTATACACGCAATAGCATAATCCCTGGTCACATAGAACAAACACTTTGCCATACACAGATACCCTGAATGATCTCCTGCATTACTTGCACCCTCATTACCTTTCCATCAGGTGTTGTTAACATGTTCATAAACGTTAAGAGGCCGGTAGCAATTACATTCATGGATTCAAACCTCAGAGAACATCTTGTTTCTTGAAGTTTTTTTCCAATTTTTGTCCATCATCTGTCAGTCAAATCAGCTGTGAACCTTGAAATTTCATTGTCTTTGAATTTCTTTGTATTCCTGGACCATTTTTCTCTAAAAGCGAGAGCAATGTTGACTTTCTTTTCCTAAATTTTCATGTCTGTCCATCCGTTTGCCTATCTTTCCTTTCCTTTCCTCCTGTTTCTCTCGCTCCATGTTTTATGTCATTTCTGTGTGTTTTCTTTCTTTGTGTATGTGTGTATGCACGCTCGCGCATATGTGCCCGTTTGAGACCCATGACGTGCATTGTGTGCATCCTTCTTTCCGCCTGACTGCATCAGATGCGCCCATCACAAGCAGACGGTCGCTGTTTTGGTGTCAGGTCGATGAGAGCAGGCATTCACCCCGACCCTCCTCCAGAACTACATCCTTCATATCCTGCCCCTTTCTAGTCCGGCAGTCGGCTATTTCCTTACGACGAACGTTTCGTCTGATGCGTTTAAACTCGCGAAAAGAGGCGGTCTTTCTTTGTCTCTGTGCCCCCCCCCCCCCCAACCCACACCCTTTTCTTCAACCCTTCTCATCTCCTTGTCTCAGTCTAGACAAATGACTTTAGACCTGACAGATCACGGTAACAAATGGCAAATCCGATTACCGTCCCTGAAAGTGCGAGTCGGCAAATGACGTCTGACGCACGGAGATGGCCCAGCTCTGAACGAGGTGTGGTAGGCAATTACGGGGAACAATTTGTGCGCTCGTGTGTTCCCCCCACCCCGCTTTTCAAACTGTTATACCTTACGTGACCTTCGCTCGGGCAGTACGCGGCAATTTCTTTAACGACGGAACTCGCTTCCAAACATCTGCTGCTTGGGCCCCTCCCTCCCACACTTTGACTAATCTCAGCCGCTGGTTGCGATCTCATCTTTTCGCAAGGCGCTAAATTTAATTCCGCTGTCTGTCTGGTGGCTCGGAGAAGCGAATATTTGCATGTACTTTCTTTCTGCCTCTCTCTCTCTCTCGCTCTCTCTCACACACACACACGTGCTCGCGCGCAGGCACATACGAGAGTCGAGGTTCCTCGTAGCACAGCTGTAACACGTGCTTGCCACCGACACAGATGGTCGTGCGTCTGGATTTCATGTCAGTCACACGCGTTTTCGCTGCATATTTGGCTTGGTCGGAGGATGCATGTAGGTGGGGGGCGGGGGGTTTACTCGATCCGGATTCCACTTTCATCTTCCCCAGCATCCTTCATCCCCGATCCCCGCCCCAACCAAAAGATCTCCGTCGTTGCTGATTTGACGTTAAACAATAAACAATGCCGGTCTCTTTCCGCTGCACGCGCTTGCATGTGCGCGCTCACGGGGGGGGGGGGGGGGGGGGGGGGGGGGGGGGGGCTGGTAGTTGGTGTCTTGGTAGACTTGCCCCAATGATGTTTTTCAAAATAATTCATTTATTTGATCATTGCAATATTCAATATACTTTGGACGGAAAAAGGGCACTTGGGAGTTCTCTGTTTGAGGTCAGTTCTGTTCCGGTTCCAGTTCTAACAACTGCACTACTTGTGAAGTTATTCATCTTTCAGTGATTGAACCTGGGTTGGGTTGCATGGATTTCTTATAGCCTGTCCGTATGTAAAGGAGCACATAAAAATATACAAGGTAAACCGGCCATACGTCCGTTCTTACGACCGAACGCGCGAATTCGAACGTTCATTTAGCCTAACCCCGAATCGCATTCGGTAGAACACGAGTGGATCAAACTAAGGAATTTCCGCCACACAGCTGACTGCTTGTGCAAAATAAACACATTTAGCTGTACTGAGCTTTATCGATGGCTTCTTTTTGCGTTGTATGAGCTGGCAGGTTCGATTTTGAATATGGCACAAGAGGCTCGCTCCAAACGCGCTCAGAAGCTATCGCATGTATTAACTGGTCACAGTCTGCTATCGGACGGCAGAGACTAGGGATACGTTCTGTTTTCAGAGCCCGGATACAAAATCGAGATTACCTCTGTCTTCAACTTAAAGTCGAGTGCTAAATTAGTCCAACAGTTTTGGATGGATAAACTTTTAATCCTGCAGCAAAGTTGGAAGTCGGCCATGTGGCTGTAGTCATTGAGAGATTTATGTCAATAAACAAACTGTTTATTTAATGATAGAAATAATTACAGTATAGCTGGTCATTTCGAAGGTCATGTCTATTGTTAAATCTAGGCTGTACTTTTACATAAGGGTCCTGCCGTGTGCGTGCATGCTGGGGTATTGTGTGCTCAATCAAAAACACAATAATAAGACGAAGAGGAGAGGTAGCATATGCTCATGAAAGTTTCAATCTTATGCATCGCCATTTTTCATCCAGACAGCTCGGCTAGGGTTCGGTCCTCAACCAGTTAATCCCAGTAGGATGCATCTGGTCAGCATAACCTGCTCTAGATCTCTGTCGTTAAACGTCTGTCTGGCCTTTTTCTTCATCCACTCCTGACCTGACCCTGTCTGTCTGGCATCCGTTCGTCGCACCGCACCACGCGGCGCGCTGCATGCATTCTCGATGTCGCATGCACGCATGCGCAGTGCTCAAATCAGCGTGCGCAAATCACATGGTGGCTTGAACATTTATCACAACAAATGACTGCTACTTGGAGTGAAAACAGTAAGAATAACAGATTATCTGTATCGCGTTAAGACAAAAGCAAGCACAGTGAATGTTTCGGAGGATTTTCCCGTCGTCATGACAAGAAAGTGAGTGTGAGAAGAGAGGAGGGGATGGCACTTTCTGTGGCTCCTTTTCAGTCCTGTCTCCTCCCTTACTCACACCAAATAAGCGTCTTATGTAATTCTCTTGTGTTTTGTGTGTTTCCTCTTTTGTCTTTCTTGTCCTGACGAAAGGGCCGTGCCCCGAAAAGTCGACTGTGTCTGTTTTTGCCCTAACTTGGTACAGATAATCTGCTATTCTTAACATTAATTGTATAAAAAGCAGTGCCAGGTAAGTTATTTCCAGTTTCAAACCAAAGGAGGCGTCACTTGAAAGAATTCTTATTCTTTTGTTTAGAAGTCTGTCCGTCTGATGTCCATTCCGTCTATTCGTCTTTCTGTCTCTTTCTCTTCCTCCCTCCCTTGCACCGTCCTATCGACCTCTCTCTTTCTCTCTCTTCTATGTATGTGCATGCGTGCGTGTGTATGTAAGCGTTCGTGCGTGCGTGTGTTTGCGCGCGCCTACACTCGTCTGCGTTTCTTTTAAAAATTGCTATGGATACCAGATAGTCTACTGCCTGTTTTGACAATCCCAGATTCAGATTAGCTACCGCAAATGATACGTGAATACTAAATAGTCAGAAATGCGATGGTAACGGTTTTCAAGTCCAAGAAACAGAGAAGACACCTGTCTTTGGTCTTATGTTTCTGCGACGAGCCCATTGCCACCTTGCATTTTTGTGCACAGAGAAATTTAAGCCGAAATACTTGATCATTGATTTAGTACTATTCTTTTTCGACGAGTGGAAGACCAGTTTGGTTCAGGACCAAGGAGATCGAGAAGGAAATCAACAAATCTTGTTTACGGCGACGCAGTCTGGCCAAGGCGCTAGCTGTGGCTTCATTGCTGCTGGCACACCGCTGACAACCGGAAATGAGGAAACCAACCAGTTGGATCCGTCTGCGGGAAGCAGAGTTCATCCTTCGAAAAATGAGATTAGCGCTGCAGAAATCAGAGTTATCGGTAATTTTTTTTGAACGAAAAAGCAGTTTCAAATATTAATGCCTCCATGCTGGAGAGAATTCAAATCTGATCATATTTCAGATGCGGAAGTGAGCTGAGGTCAGTCTCTTGCACTGGTGCGATGCACAAACCCGTCGATAACAGTAAGCCTGAAGTGTAAGCAACTATAATAAACATGGTTGCGACATTTGAACTAAGCTAGAGAGGAAAGTAGTTTTTTTTTAAAAGCGAACCCCTAGAAAATCCCTTGTTCAACGTGTGCGTACACATTTATAGAAAACATTTTGGGCCCCATTCACTTGAGTGTGATACTGTCGCCCACACGAATCACACTGCTGGAGGTGGATGGGTGTGTGAAACATTTCAGGACTGACTTTGTTTCACAAGGTTAATTTTTTCTTTGGAGTTGGGGGTGGGGCGTGCAGCTTTTTTTCCTCACCCCCTTCGAAATGGTGAGAGGAACTTTTGAGGACGTCCGACAACAACACGGAAATGGGAGCAGAATGACATCGTGAGCAGGTATCGCGCTAGGTTTTACAAAAATGCGTGCACCATAAGCACAGCCTGAGCAAAATACGTGAGACCCAGATTTTTGCGTGCGATCAGAAATTGTGTCATTATTATAGCTTATTGAATAGTCAGCTATTTCAAAGCAGATGACTATACGAAACACCCTAAACCGCTGGAAATAGTTTCGTTTTGGCTGAGACAAACTATGGTCTGATTCAGAAGTGTTGTACAGCGACCTGTGTAAGTAGACTATGGGTGGGAACCCACAACTGCCAATTTATTTATTTTATTTTATTTATTTTTTTTTTTTGCGTATGCCTTACGCAGTAAAAGAAGAGCTATGCGTTAGTGATTTCTAAAATGCGTCAAATACGCAACAAAAAAATGCGTTAAAGCACAATACCACATATTCTGGGCTGGCTTGCATGAGTTTTCCTATGTCCAGTTCATACGAAAAGCTGCATGTAAAATACGCACTTTTACGAAAGAGGAGAAACCTATTTTAAGACCAGAGTTAAAGTGCAGGAACGTTCAGGGTATCGACAGAAAGCGACAGCTAGTGCTGGATCCCCGACGGTTAGCTGTAGACTGGTCTCCGTTCTCTCTCCTCCACAGCGCACGGTTTTTGGCTGGAGCCAGCAGTGAAGGGTACAGTCAGCGCTAAAGCCTGCTAATGGCCTTGTGGGACATTATGAATGGTTAGTTTATCCAGATTAATCCGTCTTATAGTGTTCTGTTCTGCTTGTCAGCCAGAATTTTGACGCAGGCTTTTAGGGAAATTCTAGCGCTTGTACATTCCATTGACAAAACTTCCTGCAGCCGCTGTTTTATGTGATTATCACAAATCTCCGGACAAACTTTATTTGTTAAAATTCAGATTCGACAAGACTATGTCTGGCGTCGTATAACTAGGCCTGCCTATGCTGGCATTTCCTCTTTAGTGCTATTTATGGGAAGTGGAGTGTGGTTTGTCGGGATATTCATTTGAGAAATCGATTTTGCATCGATGAGTGTGGAACAGATAAATATCCACAAAAAATATACATCGTTTCGTTCCTTTCTACTCTTTCTGGAACAGAAAATCTACAAAAGTTGGTATCTTAACGATCACTGGCGGAACTGGCTAGACTAGGGAGGTGTCACTGGTGAGCGAATTTTCCCGTCTGGTAGGAATGGCTCCGACTGAACGCATCGTCGCAAGGGTATAATTATGGAGACTGGATGCGTATGACAAAAGTACATCCCAAAACACGCCGAGACTTCACAATCTTGGTTTTTAATAATTTTCCTACCTAAGTTCTGACAAAGAATGAGTCTGGTATCTGGCTGTTTAAGCTAAATTTATTAGTCTCTCGTACCTATTTTATCGAAGAGTTTTACACACTTCCATTTTCCACGTCTAATTTTATATCGACTTCTCATTTTTATGCCTTTTCAGTAGCTGCCATATATAGTATTGGATGTATGTACGCGCGAACGTGCGCGCGCGCATGTGTGTGTGTGTGTGTGTGTGTGTAGCGAAGGAGTATGGACAAAAGAGGAAAGAGGGGGATGTTACACAACTGCCCAGCAGCATGCCCAGAGATGTAAGCCTAATAGTGACAGACGGAGACAGATTCTTCCCGAGCCACGCAACAATCAACCAAACCAACGTACGGTGCACGTCTCCAATCTCTAATTCAAACGCCACTTAAATTTCCGAGGCGCCTGCCTCTTCATATCTTTCTTTCCTAACCAAATTAGAACTGTCCCTGGGTTCCCTTCTGCAAGTCACGCGCGTCATTCATCCGACAATGAACGTCCCTTCCTTTCTTGCGCAACTTTCATACACGGCAGGATTGAGACGAAGACCTCAATAACACATTGTTCACATCGCAGATACTGGCCAACGAAAGGAAAGAGTTTCCAGAACCTTGTCCAAGTCGGTGTTGAGTCCCAGCTGAGGTGTCAGCTGCCTGTTTGTTTCATCGATTGCTGGGGAGCCATGCTGCTTGTCAATGGGCTGAGCTGTGGACTTCAAGAGCCGAGCCAGCATGATGCGCAAATCGCATGGTTCGATAGAATCAACGGAGACTGTTCCCGTGTTTACGAACTCTGCTGGCGAGAAGTAATCGTTTTATCGCTGTTTTCTTTCTGCTTTCGGGTGCTGTGCCTGCAAGGGTTTTTCTTCGTCCCTAATATTTGTACTCAGCTGGACATCTCACCTTTCTCCTCTCCGCGAAGACCAAGTCCGGTCACCAGGGTCCCAGACATGTTTACCTATATCTTGACTTTGCATTTTCCCCGTTATTGTCACAGATCAAAGAGGGAATCAAGGACGTATGATACGTGTATGTACACTACCGTGAAAAAGATTCTGTTCGCGAAAAACGTAGATTCTAAAAAAAAATTGGCCGCCGCGTCCAATTGCTTGTTTGAATCCCAATACTGTCTTTGTGATAGGAAAGGTCGTGCATTAGTGTCAACAGCTATAGTTTGAAAACTTATATAAAGAGCTGTGCTTTGAAGAAGGAAGAATAAGGGAGCAGACAGCGTATAGGAAATGAATATGGAATAACTGTTGTGTAAAATAGACTACATTACGGCAAAGTCAGAGGATGCTCGGCAGGTGTGCAGCGTAAAGTGAAGTAGGATTTTGTCTGTCTGTCTGTAATAAACAGCGAATATGGATCCATTAGCTGTTATTTGTTAGTTTCTTTTGGCGAAGCGTCACATTCATTGTTACCATCTTTTGCAAACAAGACACTTGGGGTACGCTTCGGAGAAATACAACAACTGAATTCCAGCGTCACATAACGGACACATCTGGAATCAAGAGTCAAATGAATTGTCGGGAATCAGATGACAGCACCAATTAAAAACTTAAAAGAAATCGAAAATCCCCCGAAGAAATAGGGTTTCGTTGCATGAACGATTTTTAGCTTTATCCGTTTGTTCCGAAAACCGAGAGTGCAGAAATGGGAAGCGAGTGTTTTGTAATCCTTGCAGGCTCCAATAATGTCCAAGCAAGGATGCTGGCTTTAAAGCTATGCAGCTGTTGCTAAGATTGTGGTCTTGTGTCAACGCACTCGGAGTGTCTTGCCAATAACAACTGACCACAAGAGACTTTAGTGCCACCACCACCACCAGCAGCAGGATGAGAAAGGACGTTGATGTAGTGTCAGAATCAAGACCATCGCCACGGCTGGTCGTCACTGTCGTGCATTCTGCCAATCCTTTTCTCCCCTACCCGTTTTTTCTTCTTTCTCTCTCTCTCTCTCTCTTCGCTCTCATTTTCTACGACGAAAGTTATTGCACCTGAAGCACGCCGTTTGTTTTCTCATCTCCTCTAAAGTGCAAACACGTACTTCTCACTGTTCCCTCCTCCCCCCTGCGCTCCTAAACGAGAAACGCGATGGAGCCAAGAATGATAATCCATCCCTAGCCGCGCAAGTACGACCTTTGCTTCAGGGCGCTGCATTTATCCGCCCTTGGCGCGAGGTGTGACGTATCGCTGGCAACATGTCGGGCCTCGACAGACGGAGCGTGTAGCGGCGTGCATACGGGGTCTTGGCGCTGCTCACCAGTCGCACGTCTAGTTCCTCCACAGCGGCACACAGGTGGATGAGGTACAGCTCACTGCACTACTTTGGAGAAACTATTGTACGTTTCTGCTGGGACACAAAGAAGGTAAGTGTCTTGTTCTCCGCTGCTGTGCCTTGCGGCTTTCAGTGTGTCGAGTTTTCATTGTCATAGTCGTCAAATGATTTAACGTTGACAGAATCCTGAGGTTTCGGACAACGTACGCTCTGCCAGAATATAGAAAACGTGCTTATCATAGGTGAACACTGAATGTCGACATCTACACGCAGTAATATAACCCCATGTGTTTTTCTCCTGTTTGCGTAGAGACAGGTTTTCGGGTGGAGATGATTCTATTTCTAGATGGCTCTACGGTTCATAACACCCGTATAACATGTGCCCCGCGCTAAGGTGTCGACCCCCAGAGATTCACAAGTCACTGTGAAAAGAGAGACATAAGGTTTTGATTATCTTCTTGTCTGACAAAGCTCAGTAGACAGTTCGGGCGGGGAGATACGTGAAGAGGATTGGGGTATGCGTGACTGTACACAGCTAATTTCTGTACTCAGGTTAAGCCGACCTCTGTGGAACTGCTGCTCGTTGCCAGACTTTAGGGAAAACTAGCATGCGACGAGTATAATGAGTTAAAAGAGCGAAAATGACGTGAAGTGGAGGTTTGCAATTGTAGGGGTTTTTTTAAAATAAAAAATAGGATTCGAAATGGAAGGAAGACAAAGTGGAAGCATAAAAACGATATAAGTATGAGAGAACAAATGAAAAAGCAACATGAAAACGAAATTCTGGTGAAGAACTAAGAGGGCTCGGTTACACTACAGCTATCCTTAGCTCCCGTCTGTTGCAGTGTTGCAAAGACAGCCGAGTGTTCTGTAAACACTACTGAATCATTTACGGGAGAAAAAGAGAATGACGAAGGCAGTATGTCCCAGATCTGGGTTCCAGAGATATTTGCAGCTCCTTTCCACTACTAAAAGTGCTTGTAAATGTGCGACTGTGCGTCTTAACTCGCCGAACCTGGTCGTGTGCGTCTCTGTGTTTGTGAGAGAGATTATACACTGTTTCGTCGAACTAAGATGCGCGTTAGTACTGAAGGGGTCCTGCATAGGTCACTAAGTAGAGGATCAAACCGGAGTTGGGCAGCGAACGTTTGCGAGTTCAAGTCCAGCAGTGGCCGAGGACTGCATCCTGGAGCTAAAACTTTGTCAAGACTACATTCAGCCCTCCAGTTAACATTAAAACTGCCGTTCCGCACTGACCATGCATCTTACTGTAGCTAGCAGTGTGGCGGCTGCTTTAGTGCAGAGGTTAGTGATTAGGTTCCATCCCCCCTTGTCCACGCTGGAACGATGTTAAATACCACACCAGGGAGTGGGAAGAAATTGTCCAGTTAGGATAACGCCTGATAAACCTGTTTTATGGCGCAAATGCTGATGCAGCGCACGACAGGACTATAGGGACTGTTGCTATTAGAATATACACTTACAGTTAGAAGCCTTGATAAAACAGCTCATACCTCCAGGAACTTCCTACGTTGAACATTAATCTCTAGGTGCGCGACCCAATGTAACCAGTGCACTGTCCCTGTAGTGCAAACATTAAATAACTGGGGGAAATTCTTGCTGTGACACAGATGCGTACACAAACGAGTGAAAACAAATATAAAACTGTGCCAGAATTCTGCAGCACTTGGTCTGTTCCCTCTTTAAGAATTTGGCTTCTCCAAAAAATACGAACGGTTTACGTATGTCGAGTTACTAAAAAATTTAGCTGCCCCATTTTTAGCGAGTTCTCATTAGGGAGCAGTGTTACAGGTGCAGGATTCCTTTCTGGTCGCGTTTCGGCTAACACTGGAAGCACGTGCGTCTTTGATTGTATCTGAGAAACCAGCTGCACAAAAAGAAGAAAAAAAGACTTGGAAGTCATTTTCTGATAAGCAGATGGTTTTCCTGTGATATTTCGTGATCGAGAATCGCTGGAATGTAAGCAGATTATGGTCACGTGCAAGGCTCTTCCTCTTACTGTAAACTTCTTTGCGCCAGTGCAGATGTACTTAGTTGGTTGGCTAGCTTGCTGGCTGGCTGAATTAAATTTCTTGAAAAGGGCGATTTTCATTTCTGTACCTACAATTTGGAGAATAATGTGTCTATCAAACGAGAATAAAACTGAGGATTGATGAAAGATGTTGGGAGAAGTTTAAAAGTAACAGCTAGGAAATTCGACAATACCTGGCGGCGGGAGGAAGGGTCCCGCGACTGGGAGGGAAGCAGAAGTAATCATTGCTAGGTGCGCAAACCCATGCAGAGCGCCCGCGAGCGCATCCACCGGAAAGTTTCTGTTTCTCATGTTCCCGTGTACATTCCCTCAACCGTTTCATCTGCGATCAGTTATAAACGTTAACCTCTGCGTTCTCAGTCCTTGCCTCCATGATTTCTCGCTTCAGCGCCGTTTCGTTTGCCCTGGTTTCAGAATACAAATAGATGGAGAGATACTCGGCTACACACGCGTATTCCACAATGATCTACAGACTGCATTAAACTGCATTGGATTGCACTTCACAATACAATGCACACGTGAACGCGCAAGCGCGCACGCACACAGACACAAATACACGCAGACACTCACACGCGCGCACACACACACAAACACCCATATACACCTATGCATACACACACTATCTGTTAGCTTTCCTGGCTGTCTGTCTTTAAAGTCAAAATACCTTCACATTTGTACACATACGCAGACCCAAGCCACACACATGTGAATGAAGACGAACCCGTTTTTCTTTGCGACGTTGTGAAAACGTTCCTTATATATATATATAGTTCCTTTGCACACATTCTGGGCTCCCTAGAGCCTGCCAAGGCATTAAGCCGATACACCAGGCCTGGCAACCTGAGTATTTCAAGACAAATCACGCCTTTAAATCTCGCTTCTAAACGTCCCCATCTACTCCTGGGAGGTATTTCTGCTTGCTCGGGTGACAAATCCCAGGAGATCGCGCCCTAAACGCGCCATTATTCTTCCAGCGCGTGACTTCTGGCTTCGTCTAAAAGGCAAGGGGGAGATGATCGCCTTGCTTTTCGCGCTCGTTTGAGTTAAAAACGGTTTAAATTTTTACGAGCTGTTTTCGCTGTCCCTGGCAGGCCTTGCAATTGGTCTCGGGACGCGTAGCATTCGTTGGCGTAGGGCTAGGAGTGTGTGGGGCCCTTCATACCACAGCTCCCCGCCTTCCGGGTTTGGAAATTCGGACATCGTTCTTGGAGGGTCTCTCGGCGAGTGACATCCCTCTTGTCTGAGAGTGTTCGTGTCTCAATAGCGGTGGTAATGACTACGAGAGACGACAGCGGGTGCTTTGCTGGTTCTTCACGTTCAGGCGTGCGTACGTGTGTGTGTCTGTGTATGTCTGTGTACATGTGTGTATGTCTGTGTGTGCGCGTGCATACGTGCGTACATATATGTGTGTGTATATCTGTGTGTGTATGTAAGTGTATGTGTGTATGTCTGTGTGTATGGCTGTGTGTGTGTGACTGTGTGTGTGCGCGCGCACGCGTGCATACATGCGTGCATATATAAGTCGGTGTGTGTATGTGTGTGTGCGGAAGCGTGCATACGTGCGTATATATATATATATGTGCGCGCATCTGGTGCGCGTGAATGTGTGCATGCATGTGAGAGAAAGAAAGAGAGTTATGGGGGGGGGGGAGCTTGGTCTTGTCTCTCTCTCTCTCCTGGAATGCTATTGGCTGCAAGTTTTGACGTCAGAGTTTTGTAGGTGTTTACTTCACACATAGATCTTCTATAAGGACCATTGTTGCTGAGACATCATTACTCTCTTCTTGCTGACAAACTTTTAATTCGTCGATTCTTTCAACGGCTTGACCCTTGTAAACTTCCATGATTGCAGACACCATACGTAAATCGTTGTAGCTGTCAGTTCTATCCTTCTGTCTGTCTTTCCTTCATCCTCACCCCTTGCTTCCCAACTTCTGTTCCCTCACACCATCTTCATCTTCACTAAATATGCAAGTTAAAGCGTTGCTTTGAAGCAAAACCGCCATAAACACATATAGACCATGATAAACTTGAAAAGAGCGATCACAAGCCTCCAGACGTTTAAAAGTCTGAATGAATATGACCCAGATACTCACTGATGTCACTTCCTGTTCTGCTCACTGTGTTTATCTTTGCGATGTTTTCTCTCAAAATAACATTAGGAAGTATGAGGTGTCTTCTATACACCAACAAACAAGGATGCTGGACACGTTGCTCTTTTGCCCAGTTAATTTATCATTCTTATTTATGCCAAATTTTAACTAAAGAACTGGAACCGAATAAAGCAAAAAGACAAAACTATGGTATATGGTGGTAACAATATTTTTAAGGTACCTTTGATCGAATGGTATAAATCATTAAAAAAGTTTCCCTGTCGCCTGCAGACAGACAGACCAACCCATCAACAATCAAAAACCAATAAATGAAAGCGTACTCCCCTGACTGCAGATTGCACACACTTATTAACGATAAAATTGTTATTTAATATGAAGAAATAACAGCTCCTGTCTTCAGCCCGTTTACAGAAAACCATTGTTGAGAAAGACTTTTAAAGACCCAAACTGCTCTTTGCTGGTGCATGAAAGCGACAATCTGCACCCATTCGCTACACAAAAGAATTCGATCAATACTTTACAGCTGTGATTTGCTAAAGTTAAATGCGATACAAAGAAAAAAACGATTCGTGGTTTCACAAGGTCTGCAACCAGGCAGTAATTTGTGGGCAGACTAATCTTATACGCAGCTAAGATTTGTTTTCCGGGAAGCCTTCTAACAGAGGGCAAATTCAAAACTCGTTTACTCCGTGACATTTGTAGTCGTTCGTCCTTACTCTCTTGTTCCATGAAAAGCATCTAGTCAGGACAAGTGTACAGTATATAGACGCATAGATCGAATGTTTGAAAGCACTTTTCAGGCTCTGTTGCAATGTCTTGTATCTTTATATACATCTAGAACTGATGCTTCAAAAAGAACAATACTCATTTTCTGCAACACCTGTGCCTTGTGTGCCAATTACTATAATTAGGCGGCTGTGAAACGTGTACAGTTAATCTGCCATGAACGTTTCCCCATTAGAAGAACTGGTGTAGCTCGAATAACCGTCCTGAAAATACCAGCGTTACATCTGAACGCAGGAAAACCAGCGGGAGTTCGGCTTCCCGAGATCTGCGAAAAGGAAACAGAAGCTCGCTTTCTCTTCCTTTCCTCTGTGGCTGCATCTCTTCTTCTACCTTATTGTCCCCTTGCTTCTCGCAGAGAATAATACGCTCAGGTCCACAGTCTGATCGATGCCAAATATGAGCTGTCTCCAGACAACACAAATCTATTTATGTTGCTCAGAGATAAATTTCATTTAGGAGCAACAGTTCAGCTTCCGTTTTTCTCCGCTAACTATGCTTTGAGAAATTCCACAAGGATTCTTCTTTTCATTGAAAACGGGCGGAGAGAGGCCGGATGAGAAACACCGTTCGTAAGCGAACATCACCTGATTGTTAGTCGAGTGGGTCTAAGTCAGAACTGAATACAAACCGATAGATCCGTTTTACAAACAACCAATCTGCAAGTAAAATTGATAAATTGGTTAAATTATCTACAGCAGCTCCTGTTACAGGTCACTGTTGCAACAGCCAACGAAGGCGCAGGTGCGAAAAGGGTGTGGTACTGAACGGGCTAGAATTTCGAGTCGGCCATATTGCGCGTGCTGTCAGAGTCATTAGTTATGCAAAAGCCATGACCTTCACGTTCACAGCTGGGTTAAGAATAACATCTATAAACGATACTAAACCGTACACTTGCTCTTGATTTTATGAAGGGGTCGCTTCCATGGAAAGTGTGTTTGAGGAAGAATCAAAATATTTTCAGAAAATACATTTATTCACCATTTTACCACTTTCAGAAAGTCTATAAAAGATTTCATAAAGGACTCGCTTCCAGGGACATTGTGTTTCGGGTAGCATCAAATATTTTAAGAAAGTACATGTATTCACCACTTTACCACTTTGAGATGAACTATGAAAACGGATAACACGGTAAAGAAAAACCCGAAATCAGCCACATGTTGGGCACAAAAGTTTCTTTACATCATGTTTGGACGTGTCCCTGCATAGTTCTTTATGAATAGTTATGTCTTTTTTATTCAGTAGGCCTAATATAAAACGCCACTCGTGTATCGTCGAAGAGAGTCAGACGGGGGTAGGGGGAAGGATATACAGATAAATCACGATTTCGGATGACGTAATAACCAACTTTCCTGTCCGCGACACCAGAGGGCGCTCTTTTCTGAAGACAGGCTATCGTGACATAGTCTTTCATATAACCTTTACGTTTTTTCTGAACAACAGATCTGCTGTCCCAAATATTCATCAGAAGAATGCAGCATACTGCATACATGCGATCAATAAATAGTACAATGTGCCATCTGTTTGACACACCGAAAAAAACAGCTATTCAAACCCCCTCCCCCCCCACACACACACACACATACACCCACCCACCTCCTTGATCGACACTTGTAAAATCGAAAATTATTCACTCCCCTTTTGACACTTGTTCATAACAATACTTAACAGTCGCGGCAGGGCTCATCAATGTTCTGAATTATTCGCACGGTTCTTCAAAAACCCAAAGAGTCGCCGTAGTTTTGACACTGGGCAGAATAATTCTCGCCTTCTCGATATGACGCTAGCGCGCAGAAACTGCACGACCCGAGCCCTGCTCGCGGCTATTTTGCATAGAACACAATTACGAGTGGTCCGAGACACTTCAAATATTATTTAAATGGTAATACACGACATACGATGATTCTGCCGCCCTACAGCTGAATGCTTTCAAGAAATTGAGAAGGAAGTTTTTAGCGAACGTATCAATATATGACAAATTTTGTAGAGTTAATTTTTTTAATTTCATGAGCGACTTTATTTTCCTTTTAGAATTTATAACTACCAGTTGCATAACGTAGAAAGAAGACTCTGTGCCCCATTCAAACATGCATGCACGCGTAAGCATGCACGAACACATACAAAAGACCACGTCTATACTTACAAGTGCTTACAAGCGCGCGCAGACACACACACACACAGAGTAGCCATGGCAACAGCAGATCTGTACCCATGAACGGACTTAGCGCACGCACATGCACAAAATAAGGAAGCGTTGACCGATTCCAACATGCTGGTACAGCAATGCCTCAATGCAAGTTTATGCAGGACTCTAGGACAGAAGACAAATGCAAACTTCATTGCAAAACCTGACAAAGAAACATTAACATACCAACAAAGCCTACGTATGTTGTTGCTTATCTTAGATACTAAAAGGGGGGCTTAAACTTATTCAGTATCATCTGCTTCTCGATGAAAAACGCTTTCGGGAGAGAGATAATTCGGTAGCACGTGTCGAGGACCCTGAAAACGATATCATGACAGGAAAAATGCGTTTTGATATTGAAAGTACGAACGTGCGCGGATAGCAGAGCCAGATGGTCTGCCAGCTACAGCTTCGACTGGCTACAAAAACGAAACACAAACCATCTCCTGTTCATGACGTCAGCATATAGACAGAAAGCTACTGCTTCCCCGCGGCAGAAAACGGGTGGCTTAGCTCGGGAAAAAAATGTCGAACTGCAGTTTATTGCTGGATGGATTTGAATAACAAGAGCTTCCGGCAGAGGTACGGCACAGGCTGGAAACAAAGGGATATGTTGGGTGGAATCCCGAGAAGTCTTGTACGCTGCCTAGCAACAACAGGGGTTTGGGTAGACATAGAAAACAGCACTGCCTGGTTATTATGGTTGGTTTGAGTAATCTCGAAACTTCAGAACCACCTACCAACTACCAACTACCACGCACTTCTCTGAAAAAAGGACTATGTTCTCCCTCTCTCCTCTGTTTCCCTCTCTCTCCCCAGTCTCTTGACCTCTCTTAACTCTTTTGTTGTTGCTGTTGTTGCTGTTGTTGTTGTTGTTTTGTTATCTGTCTAGTCCAGACCTGTGCTGCAGAGGCTGCAGCGGCAAAGGTGAGAGTATAATGAACTATCTTCGTAGCTGTCTGTGTGGACACATCCTTACGACGGCCAAAGTAACTTATTTCCGTTGTTTTCTCCCCTTGCCGTCATTTCCCCATCATCTAAGCAAGCTTAGCAGCTTTGGATGAAGCACTTAACTTCTCGAACATCTGCTTGTGGAAACTGAAAACATTAGTTCCTGTATTTCTGTCTATACACAGTTCAGTCTGGGGCATTACGCTGGTCGAAATCACCTTACAGTAACATGACAGGGCCGCCTTAGGGACAGCTGAGACAGACCAAAAATATTAATCTTACTTGGAGGCCAAACGGACCAGTTCTCATCTCGTATTCTTGTTGGCTTTGGCTCCTCTCCCTCCCTCCCTCTGTCCCCCTCCTTCACTGTCTTCTCTCTGCGTGTGCGAGTGCGTGTGCACCAGACGCGTTTCGCAAATGCCATTCGTAGAATTAAGTGATGCCTGAGACCGTGACAAATGACTCCGGATGTAGTTAGCTTTCAGGTGAAATTGGGCTGTAAACATAACATGGGCATCATAGGGGACCTGCGCGGTGCTTGTCAGCTTCAACACGCAGCCTGAAACACGCTTGAAAAAAACAAAGTGCAACGAACGTCGCCTTTCGGGGAACATGCGCACGACTTACATAAACTCTTTCCTGACTTGCGAAAGAGTTTCAGCAACTTCCGGGTAGTCCGAGGGCGAAAACAACGACATGGAGCATAGTAGCCATGATAAGAAAGGTCAGGGGAGAGAGATCGATGTTAGCTTCTGAGACAAATCGATGCACGTGGCCAGTGGACATGAAACAGCTCTACACGTGCTTCCGCGGACATTCTTCAAGCAGGAGGGGGGAAAAATGAAGTCATTGGACCGTTTCTGGGCCGGTTCCAAGCAGCTTCGAGTTTCCAAAAGGTCAGCGTATGAAACGACAATTTGCAGACGAATGTGCCAAACAAATCTTTTTTCCTGTTTTTTCCATCCCCTTTCCTTCCCCCCTTCCCTCTCCCACTCTCAGGCTGTGTGCACGGATTGAAAGTGCTTGTGATGTTTGTGAGCAAATCTAGCAAATCTATGTGTCTATGCAAATAAGTGTGCGTGCGAATGTAGGCCTATGTGTATTTTTTTAAACGTTCCTTTCCTCAAGTTTCTCTTTTTTCTGTATATCTTGACATCAAAGGAGGCGATCGATGGAAACGTTCATGAACGGACATTTGAGATCCAATTTTAATCGCGTGAAAATAAATCAGGTTCGTGAAAAACATGTAGCGAGAGCTGTCAGTCTTCTATATTTAAAAAGTATTATATCTTTCAGCATGCCTGAGATAAAAGTTTTGGTCGTGCAAGAATAACTTCAGCAGTGTAGTGTTAAAGGCTGACAGCAGTGTAGTATTACAGGCTCACAGTGTGACGTGGCGGGCCGTACCTTAACTTACTGGACTCGTCTTCTCCAGAATTACTGAACAAATTTTTATGGTGATCTTGTAAATGTAGATTAATTGAGCAATCGTCACCAAAACCTTTACTGCAACAGGTCAATGGTTTCTAAACCAAAAGGTGACGACGCTATGAAATAATGTGAATAACTAGAGAAATCTACCGAGGGAAAAGATTCTCACACTCTGACACGTTCGCTCAGTCTCACACAGGCAAAACACTTCTAGCTCAAGAGCCCCCACCCTCGTAAAAACACAACTGCAGCGAACCGTTATTCAACATATATTTGAAACACTAACTGGCTCGACAACATCAAATACATCTACAGAATATTTACAAAGAATCAC
>SMGT01000318.1:155661-179516 GCA_004794575.1 Lanistes nyassanus | reverse complement strand
AACATTTGCTTCTCACTACGAACTGCGTCAGCGTGTCAACTATCATACCGTGTTCGAACTACCTCTGCGGATCATTTCCTGATGTGAACATTCTCTTTTTTTTTTTGGATTAACTGTTCTGTTCCGGGTTTTGGATAACACATTTTCCGCAAGTAGCCTGTTACGATAGCACATTGACTCATATGAATTTAATTGTATGCTAGTTGTGTTACTCAGTGTTCAGACAATTGTTTCGTGTCTCAAACTGTTGCTATCACGCTCACACACACACACACACGCACTGTTACGTATTTGTTCAATTGCACCATTCTTTCCTCTACTTTCATTATTAATGTTCATAGTTCAATAAATGTGTAAAGTTATCTGGCCGTGTACCTTTTGGTTGAAAAGGTGAGGGTCTGCACTAGGCGTATGTTTCTCGTGTTTTCTTCCCTAGAATTCTAGCACACCCCACAAAACGTTACAGTCAGCGACAATTGTAGCTGGGAGTATAAATGGTATAGCAAACAGACTGCAGTGTGTGGCACAATTTTGACTGGGAATATAAAGAACTGGCACAGCAATAAGATTGCGTTGTCTGGACAGTTGTAACTGAGAATATAGAGACCACAGAGAATATAATTAATTTTCATAGAAATAGCATGCCTTGTCCAGCACATCTCTGACCAGGGAATGTGATTAGGGATAATAGGAAATAAAATTAAATTAGTGCAGCAGATAAAATGTGTTTAAAATGTGCGATTGTGTAGAAATAGCATATCTGTTAATAGGACACCCTAGCTGCATTTAAAAAAAAGGCTTTAAACCCAGAAGTTTTGATGCAGTAGTACTTCAACTGAAACTAAGTCATATTGCAGGACTACTGGGTGACGCTCCTGTTTAAACGTCTTATCAGGGGTCCAGTATTCAGTGTCACAGGATCTGGTGATGTGAGAACGTATGCAGCATGTGCCAATCCAGAAAGGTCAGACTTGTCACTTTAATATAAACATAGAAGTTTTCATCAACCAATCCTGGTTGTTGCCAGTAGACTGGGTACTGAATGTAGCTATGAAGCACTGTTTGCCAGCAAAGATGAGTGGCCTGGGTGTCTACTGCTTCCTGCTGACAATCTATGGTATACATTGGATGATACGTCAATAGGTTAGTCTGGAGACGATAAATGTTGAAGATCAGAAACATCTTCCAGAATTTTGGTCAAGCCCAGCCCCCCCCCCCCCCGCCCCCCAGCCCCAAACACTTCTGAACAGCTGAACTAAAGCTACCGTTACTTATGCCGCATTTTAAAAATTTAGATTATACTTTTTTTTTTACACATAGATAAATTCCTTCAGAATTTTGGAAGCACTCCTTCCATCCACAATTTAAAATAACACTATTACAGTTTAACAAGGTAATAAGCTGCAATTAGGAGAAGAGCATTTGTGTGTTCCTAATTTTTAAAAAAAAACATTTTTTTCATGTCTTTTACCTCAAGGTTCAGCCTGGGAGCTCTGGTGGTCTACTTATTGAACCCCAACAACTACTATGTGCCCTTCAACCTTTCACAATTTTCACACCAAGAGCATCTCTTGTACATTTTAACAGCAGGGGACAGTTCCGGGCTCATCTCAAAGTATGTAGAAGTTCACTCTTAACCACTTTACACAAAAGAGCACAATGAGTGATGAAAACTTTGTTTTACCTTAACCAAAAAATTAACTCTGAACCCATAAGCACCATGGGCATTCTATTTCAACAATGGGACATGCATGAGATTCAGTCAAGGCATATCGAGTAGCAAAGGTTTTCTAATATGCTGCATATTTCATTGCTAACATGCATACTTTGGTCTGAACTCTCAAAAAATGTGATACAGGTGAAGTGCAGTATAGTCTTCAAAGTTTTTAACTTGGTCATACATAATAAGTTTATGCAGTTGCCAGTAAGAGCAAACAGCTAGCCTTTGCTGATCTCTTTGTCTGAGGGTCAGTTAATGAGTTATTTCCTGTTAACTTAGCAAATTTCTACCAAAAGTGACTAAAAGTATGAAGAAGCTTTACTCAGAATGCATCATCTGTACTGTGCATCTAAATGCTGACTGTATTGATCACAGATTCTCAGCACTGAATGGAGTGAAGCTAGAGATGAATGGAAATGAGTTGCCTCAGCTGAATCCAGTGACCCAGAAACAAGGCCCCGTCATCTTGCCATCCTACTCCTTTGGCTTTGTTGTGCTGCCTAATGCTGCAGTGACACTTTGTCGTGACATTTAACAATCGGGAAAGCGATCACTTTGTAATTTCAGGAGTCATGAGTCTTTTAAAAAAACTTAAATGGCTTCCTACACAGTCAGCTTGATGGCTTTTTTTTAATGAGAAAAATGCATGCATGCTTATATATATAAAAAAAAGCACTGAAATGATTCTGAAAATATCTTGGTGTCTCTCCTCAACAAAGGTGAAAAGAAAAAACACAAAAATATTGAAAACTTTTACTTTAGACAATGGAAATATGAATTTGCACATGTAGCTTTCAGAAGTGACCTTGCTGTATACCTCACAACATTCCTTTAGTGAATATTCTATTCGATGGGTTCAGATTTTTCTGGAAGAGCCCAGCATGATGTCTTTTCACCAGCTCACACAGACTCTGCACAAAGCACAGAAAGGTTAAGGCACAGGAGAGCCAAAACCAAAAAGGTCTGCAATGACAATAGGCACCAAGCTTCAGAAATGCATGGGCACAACTAACTTTTAAAATTGCCATTGCCTGTAGGAAGCTACTGAGCTACCGCACCATAATGTATTTCCCCAAATCCTAAAGCTGTATTAAATACTATGGATAAAAGTATTACCTGCAGCCATACTGTTTTCGAATGTGCAAACTTTACTTTTTAAAACCACTTGCAGAAAATGAATCCTGGTGTACCATTATGGTATATTTATATGAAAGAGCAAAATAGCAACAAGCAAGGAAAATGGATCACAAATAGGATTTTTTTAAAAGACATTCTAGACATGCTATCAGCAGCCAGTAAATACAAAGTACAGATTTTATCAAATACACCCATTACAAGTGTACCTATTTTAATGGCAACTCTACTGCAGGCTAATAGGTAAACCTGTTTCAAAATTATGAACACATCTGTTTGAGGAAAACAGCACTTTCTCCATTCAGTTAAATTTCATTCCTGTGGCTGAATGAAGACGCTAGCATGCCAGCAAATGATTTAACTCTCACAAAATGCACTGGGTTGACTTGCGTAAGAGGCACAACTGTGCATCTGCTTAAAACCCAAAGTATTAAGATGAAGACTGGTGGTGTGACAGTAATTCTGAAACCAAGGAAAAATGACCCTCTAGCCTGAAATCTGATGGTCGTTTGTAATTTAAAACAGCAGGCTGCAACCTGCAAATCTCTGCATCATCTTGAATTTTTGTGCTTAAATTACCCCTGGTTGTATGTGATCAGGAGCTCTGTGGGAACATGAATGTCATGTTGCTTGCTTTGAACAGAGTATTTACAAACTGTTGACACAACTTACCTGAAATGTTCTTGGCTCATAGATAGCCAATTCAGACAACATTTTTTTATTTAGTTCTATGTTCATCTGTCAAAAAAAGAAAGATAGGGAATTAATTTAAGGGATTTTTCATGTGTAACAGGATAAATACTGTAGTTTAACTTATTTTTAATAAGTGTCCACCAGCTTTATTTAATGTCATGAATGCATAAATATGCCACTATCACAAACCAGGATAATCAATCATGGATCCATAGTTCAAATTCTAATAAGACAATACTGACTTACAGATGAATTTTTATCAGGACACAGTGCATAGTCAAGTTGCAACTATTTACTGAAGGTAACAAGCTATTAGCTGGAAATGTTATAAAACTGCTTATAGCTCAATGTATGTAGAGATTACTTCACACCAAACTGCGGCTTTTTACCTGCTGTAGTGTTGACAGGAAAGAAGAAAACTGTACACCATGCTCTGCACAACCTGCAGCAATCCTTGTTTCATAAAGCTGTAAATAACCATGCACAGTTGGACTTAAGTTTACACCACAGTTTTGCAGAGATTGACAGTAGCTCAGTGCAAATAAACAAAAAAGGTAATCTCTTTAATTCCACCATTTTTAAAAAGAAAAAATAGACTGAATACAGAATAGGGTGAAATTTAAGATATAGACATCTAAGAGAAAATTGTAGAACTTTTGGGAGAGAATCGTGCATTTTTTAAATTTAGGGATGATTATATATGTCGGCTTAAGTTCTACATATTATCAATTATATGAAGGAAAAGGAGGAACTTTTCTGAATGCAACAGCAGATTCTAGTATAGGAAAAATAAGCATATATGCAACATCCATCACCAAACTGATATTAAGTCTTTTGTACAGCAATAACACCAATGGGTGCATCAGTAGGAATAGCAAACTCACATTCTGATTAACCTTCGATTGCAGCTTTCCTGCGTTTGTGGAATACCTCAATGCACGCCGCAGGTATGGCATGGACAGCTTAAAGCAATTTCTTTTGCGTCCAAAGAAATGCTAAATAAAGATATTTGAAAATAATTTGTTAGCTTATATTAAATTAACTTAGAAGTTTGTCACACATTCATTATACAGTCGAATCCGGTTAATCGACCACATCGGGACGCGATGATTTTGGTCCTAATAACCGGCTGGTCCGAGTACACGAACATGCCCTATGTTACAATTAAGATTCTGTTCTTTAAGATTTGGTCCGATTATCCGGTGGTCCAATTAACCGGATTCGACTGTATATGATGTGCACAGACTGCAAATCATTAGCATCCATTATGAAATTGGTATACAGCATTTGTATAGACTAAAGAAAAAAAACGAAAAATTCTATAGAAAAAATTTATTTCAGGGAAAATAGGTTAGTAGTAGTACCATTGATAACAGATGAACATAACATTGGAGACTTCATCCAGAGTGGCCAAAGACTGGCAGTGAGAGAGACTGAAGGCTCTTGCCTGGAGGTGTACATAATTATAATACTACTGTCGAGTGTCATGTGTCATTACACACACAAACTGACCAAGAGACACTGGCATGGCAGTAGCCGTATTTCTATGCTTTGAAAATAACATAGTGATAGATACATATGAGAACAGGAGAAAATGTCTGTAAATGCAGAATGAGAATGCATCCTTAAAAAGGCCGACTCGGACTGGGCAAATCAATTTGCCAAATGTTTAAATCATGAAGCTTAGCATGAGCATTTGGGCCTAGCACTGAACTTTTGGAATCTACCACAATACTTTAATCAAATTTAAAATAAAATACACTTTAGGAATAAACATTAAAATGTGAATCAGTCTCACATTTTCTGTCCCTGCTACACTATCACTATGAGTAAGACCGACTGTACCAAGTCTATACGTCCTTCTTGAATGATTAGTCGAGTGAAAGTGAGCAAGCTAAACTACAGAAATACTACTCTGTCCTGGGTGCAAAATACATCGAAGACTGAATAATAAAGCACAAACCCATGTTAAGCGTCTTATCATCTGCCGTTTCCAGAATTTGTCTTGTTTTGGTGTCTTTCTCCCAAGTAATCTGAATGTGAGGAATACCATTTCGTCCTTGGCGATCGTGAAGTTATGCCCCCTGTGAAAACAACTTGTTTAATAATTTACAGAATTTTACTGCATTGCTTTTAAGTAACAATATTAACAGACGGTAAAAGATCTTGAATAAAACTTAACCGAAGGTTTTAAAAAAATGTATAATGTAGTCTCGCCCACGTGTCCGTAATTTGTGCAGTTCACTTCCGGTAACGCTAGTACAATGGCTGGAGGAAACAAGAATAAACTGTCGCGAGAAGAGGAACTGCTTTTGCAGGATTTTAGTCGGAATGTATCGACTAAATCATCAGCGCTGTTTTACGGGAATGCCTTGATTGTGTCAGTAGTACCGATATGTGAGTATTCTCTTGTTTGGGAGAAATTGACTGCACATTTTCGCTGTGTACAAGTTCAAGTTGGCAAGTGTGACGTGTAAAGAAATAATGAATTCTTGATCTTTTTGGTCTTTGGAGGGTTGGAGTATCGCTGTGCTTTTATGGTGCATAAAATGGCAGTTTTAAAGCATCGCTGATTTTACATCTAATTCATCTTTTGTGTTATACTTATAAACGGCAACAGTGAAGTTAGAAGTTTTTTTTTCGTTCACAAGTCAACTCGTAACTTTTTCGATTCCCCACCTGAGAGTCCAAAATCTACATGCAGTTACAGTTAGTTCGTGACAGCTGTATACACCTCGCTACCCCAAGTTGCCACAGGTTGCAATTTGACACAATAGATCTCAATAAATGTAAAAGTTGCAAGGTGTATACAGCTGTCACGAACTGACTGTAAAAAAAGTTACGTAAATGGCAGATTATTTATTATAAGTACTAGTACTCAGTATTCAGCATTTCTTTTGAAGATACACACTTCATTTTTTTCCAGACTTTCCTGTGATGGAATGAATGTGACTTTGCAAATGTCAGCTATAATGTAAACTAAAAGAATAAATTTAGCCATCACTTAGAAATTTTTTATTACATCTTTGTACCATTACTTTTTGTATTAGTAATATTACTAATAACAATATTCTTTGATTTTTAGGGTTGTTCTGGCGGATCCATCAGATGGATCTTTACCAGTCAGCAGTCTTCTTTGTGCTTGGAACAGTTGTCAGTACTTACCTGGTGGCCTTGGCATACAGAAATGTCAAGTTCATCCTTAAACACAAGTATATCAGTTAACATTTATTTTAGCTCCCTTTTTCGTCCTCCACTGACTGCACTTTCTCATTCCTTATGAAAACCTAAGAATTTATTTAACGAATCTTCACCCATTGTACTTTTGTGCATGAACAATCAACCCTAGTTGTCTACCTGTGGCACCATGTATTTTATAAAAATCTTTAACTATAACCATTATTTAACCACTATTTAACTATAACCATTCTACAAGATTTCATAATCTTCTGTAATATGGTAAAGAATGTCTGTAAATATGTATTACAACATTGTTTCTTTTTCAATTTTAGGGTTGCACTAAAACGTGAAGATGCTGTTGCACAGGAGATGATGAAGAAACTTGCTGATGACAAGAGAATGACCAAAAAAGAGAAAGACGAGAGGTATTTTTCGTTTTGGAAGTTCAAACTCACAACAAAGACCCACCAGAGCAGTGATGCCCAGCCTACGGCCTTTGGGCCACAAGCGATCTGGAGCTTTTGCCTATCATGCCCACCACATATCTTGTATTTCTTTATTAGTATATTACAAACATGTCGAAACAAGGTTTTATAAGTTGGAAAGGCCATAGCATCCTAACCTATAATCCTTCACATTCCAAAGGATGGAAACATATTTAGAAATGACCCGTGCAGATAAAGATCTCCTTGAAGATGTGAGCAAGAGGGACCAAGAAATGCATTTGTGTGCTACGTCAGAGAATGTTCTGGCACACAAAGATCATGCTAAATTTTAATGTGGCCGATGGGCAGAATAAGGTTCAGCATCACTGCCATAGAGCATTCAAAAGTAATTTCCAGTTGCATCCAGTGGTTAAACTTGCGAGTGACAAGCCAGGCTAAACTGCAAAACTATCCAATGATACTGCCAGCAGCCAGCATGCATATTTGCATTCAATATCAAATTTAAAATACTAACAGCTATCATATTTAATAAATACTGTATATTAGTGTATTATAAATACTGTGTTCTAGTGTGTATTGTCCAAAATTTCAACAATTTAACTTGCCCACGCCCATTAATTAATAAAGGCACATCTGTACTAACTACTGTTTTTTAGTATGTTTCTTGTGAAGTATGTAATTTGGTTTGCTTTTTAATTTCAGAATCTTATATAATTTTTGTCCTTTATGCTTGTTTTTTCAGAATTCTGTGGAAGAAAAATGAAGTTGCTGATTACGAAGCAACCACTTTCTCCATTTTTTACAACAATGCGCTGTATTTAGCGCTTTTAATTGTTGTATCATTCTACATTCTGAAAAACTGTAACCCAACCATGTATCCTTATAAAAGTGAGAGCATGTAGTGTGCGTGTGTTGGGGGTGGGGTGGATGTGCATGCGTCTCACTGTGTGACATAGGGAGAGGGACACATAAAACTGGGTTTAGTGAATTTTAACCAGGAACAATGTGTTAGGCCATTTCTATATAATCATTTAAGTATTGAAATATATCTATATTTTAATATAGTCTGTAGAAGCAGCATTTAAAAAACCCATGGTTGTGCCTGGATAATTTTTTTTTTTGTGATGGGAAGGGCATTTTCAGATTTTGGGAGTTTATGTGTTTAAGAAACTAATTAAAGTCATTTGGGAGAAAGCACTTTCTACTTCAGTGGTCTTCTCTGATTTTCCCCAATCCAGAGCTTCCAACTATTACGGAATTTCCGTAATCTGCTACGGAAATCAATCTCTTGTTACGGACCTACGGAAATGCCTGATTTTGCTACGCAAATTCCGATTCTGACTGTTTTAAAAAACATCTTTTTCCCCGGCGAGACAAACTGATCATGTGAATTAGTCATGCGGGAAGCCGGTGTAGACAATGTTCATCTTAACCAGTCAGCCCTCCGGTTACACATGTCAACACCCAATCGGGTATCCGTTTCGGTAAGCCGATCGCCAGTAGCAGTGTGTTGAACTAGTTTTGAAAACTTAAAATGGCGAAGAGGCTGGTTGATGAAGCCAAGGCAGATGTTAACGAAAAATTGCGTGTCGGTTGTCAGCTTTATAGAGAAGATTACACGAAGCGGTAACCGTGTATCAAGCCGTCTTCAAAAGCAGGATTCGTGCGTTGCGAACTGTACTTGTCCGAGTTTAGTATTCGCCATAGAGTAGGTACGTGACAATCTGGGTCAGAGAGGTGGTGGTGGTGGGGGGGGGGGGGCAGCGTGCGAAACTCTCGTTAGAAATTTAAGCCAAGTTTTCCACAAGTGTTTTAGGTTACCAAAGGTTTTAATTATACGTGAAATATTTACTTTTTAAAAAAAATCCTCCAAACTATGATAGTCAATAATTGTTCTTATCGTTAAAGCTTTCCAGTGACGCTTGTTTGTAAATGTAAGTCCACTTGAAGGCTTTTGAAGCAGGCCAAAAAAGACGCTCCCCAAAAACAACCTTGCGATACAGAAGCTAAGTAACCCGTAGCATAAAGTGTTGAATAACTCGACCAATTAAGCATTTTTGATTCCATCTTCTTGATTTTTTGAGGTTTCAATTCCTGCTTTTTTTAATTCAATTTTTCTCAAGGGTCCCGTCTGCTTAGAAAAAATGGTGTCGTAAGTCTTTCCATTGATATCTTATTTTTAAATATTGGTGAAGATCTGTAGAAATTATGAACGTTTAACGCTCACAAACTCAGTTCGCTGGACACAATTTCCCTTAAGATCCTCATGAAAAAAACTTTGCCAAATTAAATCAAAGAAAAATTCATAACTCCCCTAATTTTTGGCCTTTTTTAATAAAGTTTATATCATTTTGTTTGTATTTTTAAGCTCTTTATATTAATATACATCACTCTCAAAAAAAAATTGTTGAATTTTTTTGTCATTATCTACATGAAGGCATGATGTTGAGCTCCAGTGTGAGGCCACTATTGGAGTATTGCAGCTATTTTGCATGTAAGATGTGGAAGTTGCGACTGGTTGCTACTGAAGTTCTGTTCCAAACTACTGAAATTCTGTTTTTGTGTTACTGATCTTAAGTTTTAAGGTTGGCAGCTCTGCCAATCCCCCTCAGAGAAAAATGGCAAAAGATGTGAAGTAAATCGGACTTGCAGATTTTGTTTTCTTTGACAACATGTTCAGCAATTATATGGGCTCTATTGGTGCAGCAGCAGGATTATTGGCACTTTTTTCGACAAGCAACCAATGAATGACAGCTGAAGGATAAAAAGATGCAGATCAAGTAGACATTAAAACTGAAGTTGTGTACCATCGTTTCTCACCTCTTTGCCCTGAATGCCAGTGAGATGCACCTTGTATGTGGCCTGTCTGCATCATGTGCCACCACCATTTCATCCCACGAATCAACACTCTGACATCAGTTATGCAGGATTTTTGAAATAAAAAAACTTCAACCTATTTTCGTCTTGAAATTTTTTTCAAGGGTGAGCATACACACTAGATACAAATATGCACATGCACAGGCACACACAAAATAGATTGAAAATGTTTTTAAAAAAAGGTGTTAAGCATATAATGAATCTTTAAAAGGTAAGGGAACATTGCATAATTTAGATTGTGGAAATAAGCAGTCCTCATTTTCACTTTTCCTAGTCCCCCACACACACCACCCCCTAAATCTCAGACCTCTTGCATGCAGTTCCAGTGTACATTTTTCTTTTATATCTTGGAAGTGTTCTATAATAAAGTGTTGCACTGTGGTGGCATGGGTTTCAGTTAGAAGGTCATTCAACATGCAGTACTCAAGGGCAGCTCTATTCTTGCAACTGGTGGTGAATTTCTGTCCCCTGAACCATGATGTCTGGCACAGACCACCACCATTTTGGGCAGACCTGAGTATACCCGCATTACATTATATACCCACATTCTGACAATTCATGGTCCTTTAGTTGACTGTTCGTGGCTGTGCTTGTGTCGTTAAAATATTGTCAGGATGTATTTTGTGATTGTTGAGAGGGAGAGAAGTGCAAAGAAAAAGGGCTTTTATTTTTCTTGTGCTTACTCAGTTTATAAAAGTTTAATAACTTAGACTGAAAGATGTTCACAATTTCTCCAACTGCTTTCTTCAGTGGTCAAGTCAGCTTGGTGATGGGTTGGCTAAGCCTCTTGTGTGCTGGTCGAGTCGGTTTGGTGACCAGTATGCAGATACTGATAATGCTATACTCATCATTTTACATACCTGATATCTTGGGTCTGTGGATTTCTCCACCTGACGGACAGTGGTGCTTCGCACACTGCTGGATCATAAAGCCTTAAAAATACAAATAGTTAATGCTTGTCATAGCAGTAAACTAATAGGTTTCAAGCATGTGCAACTGTTTCAAGTAAAAGTATTTTTAAAATTTAAATATTAAAAAAATTATAAATCCTGTTTGTTAAAGAACGGGGGTGGTATGTATTGTGAATTTATTGGATTTTCTCTGACTTTAGTCAAACCCTTCACCCTTCTACCTAACCTTGAATTGTTTTTTATTGGCTTTTCTTTTTTTTTTTGGCTGTTAAATTGTTACTGCATCAGCAGGCTTGACAATATGTAATAATTAGTTATTACCTGGACAGAGCGCATCATAATTTTGACAAATGCATGCGCACATGGCAGTCAGACATGTAAGAAATCCTAGCATATGCACTTCTGGATATTGTTAAATAAACGCATTGAAACTCTGACAAATCAGTTTCAAACTCATTGCTTGGAAACAATCTATTAAATCATAACTGTGAACGCAATGAAAATCTCCAGCTAGGACAAAGTTTAAAGCCCATTCATCAACACATCTGCGAAGTATCAACATTCCTCGCTGGTGGTCTGCACACGGCTGTCACTGTGCTTGGAACTACATGCACTAAACAACGTGCGGAGCTGGTGGGTTGCACACGGCTGTCACTGTGCTTGGAACTACATGCACTAAACAAGTGCGGAGATTCGCCATACTATCCCCGAAGGATTAGACAACCTGGCGAATGTGAGACGTGGAGCTGATAGGTCAAAATAAGCAAACCCCATGGAAGAGAAGCAGAGTGAACACGTTTTGCAGATCCGTATAGGGGGACGATTTTTCTTAAAAGAGAAGAGGCAGTTAAAAAATAAATAGGATGGTGAACAGGAATGCGACCTGTTTAAAGCAATTCAGATTCACAGTCATCTGGTCAGGCGTGCCACGATGTGTGCACATGCAGGACGGAATTCAGAATAAACTGGGCGCCGGGCCGTTGGGTTGGGGTGGAACATTCTGCTGCCCAGCAAAAACAAAAAAAAAGGGGGGGGGGGGGAGAGGTGCATGCAGAAGACAAGAAATGCAAATAGACCTGAGCCTGGCTTTGCAAGAATTATTTTCTGTATGACGGTTTTTCTGCCCAGGCCTAACCTTAGTTGCGAATTATGTTCCAGGAGAGCACCTCTCGCTGAGAAACCTACAGGGATCCGGACCCAGTGCGCGTGCGTTCATGTATGTACCGAAGTGGGAGACGACAATACACCGGGTATGTCTGATGAAGCGAAATAACAGCTGGCTCTTTCCTTCCCTAAAATAATTCTGCTGGAAGAGATCTGGGCTCTGGCCTGATGCCGCGAGCTAAAACTGAAATCCCAAGGCCAGACCAGACAATCCTAACTGCTGCCCAACTTCCAGGAAGCCTGCCGTTAAAAAGTGGGTAGAGGCGGGGAGAGTAGGGGATGGGGAGTGGACGCATGATACAAGCCGCCCCATGATGCACCGCCGTAGCCCGTTTCCCTGCAGACAGCCGCTAATTCTTGTTCGCGAGCCACAGTGTTAAATTTACTCCCATGTCTTCGGGGGTAGATTATAGGATTATGACGCAAATCGGCACCAACCTCCTATCTCTGGGAGCTGCTCATTTCAGATTCTCTGCGCTGTCCGATTCAGATACGCGCACTGCGACCGAAAAGAATGAACAGACGCCTCCGATCAACTCTGTTTTTCTGGAGGGGGGTCCTCCCCCGTCCTCCCACTCTGCTGCGCGTCGCTGATAGATGCGATCCCGCAGACGTGATCCATGGCGCGAACGGGTGTTCTTGTGTTGGCAAAAACCTGTTTTTCTCGAGGGACGCCATGATACGTTCAGCAGTACGGACGAGGTGATAAACTGTTTGGGAAAATGATGTTGAGGTCATCTCGGGTCAACGCCCTTAACGAACTAGACGCACTTGTTGCCCGCACCGGCAAGGATGGCACCTGACGCGTGTTGCCTAAGGCGAGGTTTCGCGAAACCTCGCGAGGAGAACTCCAGTTAAGTGTTGCCCAGCACCTCTCGCAGGAAAAACCTTGCAAGGACTCGCGAGGAGCCTTTAGGGCATCTTCGCCGGCAAGACAAAGATGGCTGACAAAACCTATGTAGACCTAAAACCATGACTTTTCGTGGCTGTTTGTGGCTGTTCGGTATTTCGTATACACGGCAGACGAACAGACGATAACAGTAGTTTTCAGTACTGACACAAAACCTTCTATTTAGAACTAAAACCATGACTTTTCGTGGGTATTCGACATATATATTCGTGGCTGTTCGGTATTTCGTGTACACCGCAGACGAGCAGACGATAACAGTACTGACATAAAATGTACGTACTCAAGTGTCGATTTATGGCATTTTATGCATCAGATAATTCAGAAAGTGCATTCTGGTGCTTGATATACCTTTAAAACATTTTATTTAGACCTAAAACCACGACTTTTCGTGGCTGTTCGGTATTTCGTATACGCGGCAGACGAGCAGACGATAACAGTACTGACACAAATTTGAAATGTACGTACTCAGGTGTCAATTCTTGCCATTTTATGCAACAAATAATTCAGAAAATGCATTCTGATGTTAAATATACCTTTAAAACCTTTTATTTGGACCTAAAACAATGACGTTTCGTGGCTGCTCGGGGTTTCGTATGACCGCATGCTGGCTCGAAAAACTTCCGCCTCGTGCGCGAGACTCTTGGATGTTGCCTAAAGACGCTCGCTCGCTAGAGATCTCGCAGGCGAAATCTTGCAAGGTCTCGCCCTTAGGCAACGCGCGTCTACTCAGCTAGGCAATCTGAGATTTCTCCATAGCAACTTTCGGAATAGGAACTGAGGGGGGGGGGGAGTGGTGGTGGTGGGTAAGTGGGGTAGGCAAAGGAGGAGTGTTCCCTACTTTGGGGATGGTCATACATGTTCCTGTCATCTGTAACAGGGTCGAGCGGTAGCGGGTCCTGTTACTTCCTTAATTGTGGAAATGGCTCTATCATCCCTCCACTCTGGACACAGCAACACAAGACGTCTTCACAGCTACATGGAAACTTTTATTTTCCCTCACGTCACTGTGAGAGCACAGCAGCTAAAAGAACGAGCGACTGACTCGAAGCTCGCACTCTGAATCCACACTCCAATCAACTCTGACTGAACTGGTCGCGTCTCGCTCTTGTTACCCACGCTCCCCGCACATTGTCGCTGACCTTTCGCTCTCGCCTCCCGCTGACCCTCGACCCTGACCCCCTTATGACTCTAAGTTGCCCTATACCCTTCACTGGGGAAGCCTGGTCGCACCTAGATTACGTCAAAGGGTTACGGTGGCCTTGGACAGTGAGTCCTTGGCCCTTCCCTGCACAGATACCCTTTGTTTCCCACTCTTGAGTAACAGACGACCAGTAAGGTGCAAGATGCTGCTATCCACGCCGTGCCGACTAACAGGGAGTTCAGGGGCTGTTACGTAACCACCACCCGGCTACACATCGACAGAACAAAATGAAGACGCCTTGTGTCGCACGTGCATCTCAGGTTCTGACTATGCATGGAGTTTATGTTGTAGAGGTGGGTACCGGTGCAGGAAGCAGTACCAGTACGTAAAATGGTATTTTGGTTGGTTGGTTATTTTAGAGGGACAGTGCCTCCACCTCGTGGTGAGTTTGCTCTACGGGGGGATGGGGTCCTATTACTAAGCTATGCACTGAAATAGCCACCAGACTGATAGCTGCAATAAGATGGCCAATGCGGCCAAGCAGTTTAATATGCGGGATCGAGATGGTCCAGTGGAGTTTGCACAATGTATAACTCCAGGATATAACTCTTGGCCACACCTGGATTCGAACCAGAAGCCTTCCACATGCTAGTCCTCAGCTCTAGTATAAAGTGCTGTCCCTGGGTGCCGTATACCGGCATACAAGCCGCACACCCAAGTAGGGTTTCTTCAAAGTAAAAAATTAATCGACTATCAAATTTAACGCTGCGCCCATGCGCATGTGTTTGTGGGCGTGGTTGTGAGTTTGTACGAGTATTGCCAAATAAGAGAAAGAGTGTTCAAACCGAATAAACAAATGAATATTTTGTGCAAACTTTTACAAGTAAAACCAAACACCATTGGATGGTGTCTGATGTGTGTGCCATAATGGTTGGGCCACTTGCCAATTTGATGGCAGCTCTGCACACATGGCATAAAGCAACATTTCCTGCTCTTTTGGAGTCACTCTTGGAGTGTTTTATGTTACACCCACGTTTCCATAAATAGGACGTTTCTCGATTGTTTTCCACTATTTCGAAATCAAAGTAAGGCAAGGTTTATTTTTAACCCCGGAGGGTCATGTAAAATTGAAAACGAAACAACAATGTATAAAACATATTTATGTGGGACATAATAATTTAAGAAGTTGAAAAATATTAGAGAAATTGTGGTCGGTCGCTGTCATCCTGTTGTTCTTGGTATAATAACAACAACAATAATAATAATAAGGACCACGACCACCACCACCGCCACCACCTCCTCCTTCTCCTCCTCCTCCTCCTCCTCCTCCTCCACAGAAACGAGAAATGATCGACTTCTCTTTCTTTTAAAACTAACCGCAGCCGGCAAGTCTTTTAAATTATCACTTGTGAGATTAAAAAGGGAACCTTTTGATATTAACATGTTAGCAGTTAGCAAACCTGTCAAATCTCAATAATGTCCTCTTTTTTTCCATAACTATCTAATCATGTATGTCAGTGACTAGGATCGATATAATTTCTTTTTAAAGAGTTTCCATTTTCCTAATTTGCTGGACATTATCCATCAGTTAGTGTTTGCAGTAAGGGTTAGTATTTCATATCAGTCTGTAATCTTTATCTGCGTGGTTGATTAGTTTATGCCGCTTAAAGAAGACAATGCATCATACCTACTCACTATAATAGCAAAATAGTGTTTCGCAGCACACGGCAATGCACACGGTAGAACAAGGGAGTCGGTTTTATTCCAGCTTTCAGACGGAATCATTTTAGCAGCAGACAGAATAGACGAGCTGCTATAGAGAAAAATGACAGATGCTGATGGTATCTGTGTGACAAACATGCTGAAGCTACGCTGTTTTATAACTGCGTATTTATTATATCCAATAAGCGCTGACACAAACATGCCTCAAACCCATTTGGTGCTAATCCTGTATTCTTTTGAAGGAACGACAGCTGAAACATATAGACAAGCAGGAAGCCAGGCATGCAGACAAAATATGACGGACGGACAGAGGGGAAATGTGTAGGTAGAGGGAGTTCTATCTGAGTCTTGAAAAAGGGAATAAAAAGGATTATGCATGCTGAGAAGAGGACATTACGTTGACAGTTATTTCAAAAGTGAACTAATCTGGTTCTGCGAGTCATTAGTGTCAGATGAACTAGGAAAAGAGATAACTCCAACAAAGGTACTGGGTTCGGCCCTCTCTTTGCTACGTGTTTGGGTACGGTAAGCTCCCTTGGTCACATGCGTCTGCGTACGGCTATTTTGAGCGCTGCCAGTACCCTTGTTGGAGTTATCTTTCGATAAGTTAAGCGCTCGGTCCTCATTTGTTCTTTATTAGGAAAAGAGAGATGCGAGAGAAAAAGAAAGAGGTGATGGGGTCAGGGGTTGGTTAGATTCCGTGACTGTATTGCCACAAGCAGAATAACGGGATAGGTATGTGTGTGTGTGTGTGAGAGAGAGAGAGCGTGCGCACGCGCGCCTCTGGGGGTGCGTGTTTGCGTGTAAGATGGAGGGAGAATGAGTTCTGGGAGGGACAGAACAGATTTTTATTATCGAAGAATCGCATGAAGGGGCGAGAAAGGACGATAACTCACTAACAACCATGCAGCTTCCCCTCTTAGTCATTCGTCTAAGAGATGGTACGAACTGACTGAGAACGATAACGCGGAAACCCAAACAAAAACACGGAGCATGTCTTACTCTAAGGCCATTAGCTTTGAAACGTCTCCAGAGAAAGAGTTCGGGGAGTTACAGAGAGTGGATGGAGGGGAGAGAGGACAAGAAGAGAGAACCAGTTTGGGGCATCAGTCAATCTCTATGAAAACTGCAGCAAAACTATTAGCTTCCTGTCTGTGGCCGCTGGCAGATGGGTGTGAGATAAACTGCACGCCTGGAACACAGAAAAACAGCCAGGACATACTGCGAGATTCCAAGAAGACTTGTGTTTAGGCACGATCCTTTAATGACTATTGCGTAGCTGTGGATGGGTGGGACACTTGTTTGTGTAGTTCCTGACTACTGGTGAAGCACCGCTGTCTTAAATTACTGTCCCCCCCCCCACACACACACCCACACACACACGCTTCTCTCCCTTCCTCCTCTGCACCACCTACTGTGTCAGACAACCAAGCCTTGTGATTGGATCAGAGTGCCACAAGTGTCTCTTTCGTTTCTGAAGCAACAACATGGTTTACCAGGTTTAGACCAGACACCATGGTGCTGGCTCGCTTACTGATTGCTGTAATCTAGATTTATTTCTTGCTGCGAAAGTAAAAAAAATTTAAAGACGCCTGTGGTACAAAAGTCGAAGAAGTTTATGTCCATAAAGGCATCTACCCAAAGCGGTAGAGAACGTATTCCTTTTGTAGTTGCGTCTAGCTTCTATAAGAGGCACAGATCCTTCTTTCCCCTCTGTTTTTCGCTCCCCTCTCTGTATTACATTTCTCTTCCCTTTTTCCACTTTCTCGTACACTTCTTTTTCTTGTTTCTCTCTTCTTGCGCCACATCACCCTTCGAGAAACAGCTATTCCTGATGTTATTTTTTTTTGAACATATTACAACCAAGAAAGAAAACCCACCAAATAAAAAACTTGGCATGGCTTCTCATTTCAGGCTCCGTCCACGGTCAGAATCTGCCTGGTTTTCTTAGATCGGCAAACTGTGTATTTGTGTGGGTGTTGGGCTGAAAGAGAACAGTACAGACTCTTATTCACGCCTAATACATCCGGCCATAACTTGCTCCTGTGCTTGGTATAAGCAGGACCTAGTGTAAGCGATGGTCAGATATAATCTTTAAACCTGCGTGACTGCATCCCGCTGTCTCTGGGTTAGGACCATTTGGTTGTCTTAACGGCAAGTCGGTGACAAAGGTTGTCTCATGGCGGATGTGATGAGGGAAAAGGTGCTAAAGACGTCATAAGAGAAAAAATAGGGAAGCTGAAGTGCCCGGAAAGAATACCTGTAGGGAAGCCTTGTAAACAGGTGGCACATCCAGAGAGGGTGTTCGGTGAATACGAGATCCAAATTCCCGACCACTCTCGGTTTTCTGGTAACGTGCGCGTTTGCCGCAATGCCACTGGCCATTTCGTTTATTTATCGACAGATTGAATACAAAGTCTCTCCCACCCCCCACCCCCTCTCTCTCTCCCACCTTCGTCTCACACCCATCCACCCCCCGGACTCACACGTGCATACAGAAGAGCATGCTGTTCTGCGATGATGTACGTGTGTGGGGGGAGGAGTGGGCGGATGAGAAGGCAGTCAAAAATCGTTGTCAGTTTCTATTTTCCGGTCTGTTAGTTTGGTTGCTGTTCCCGCTTTTCATCACCAGCTTGTAAAACCTGCTGCACAGCAGATGCTTGTTATCGCAAAGACCCGACTGGCTGCTGCTGATGTTTTACGCACCAGCAGCATCCGGGAGCGGATATGAACGGACCTGCTCTCGAGAGCTGGAGACTCTAGAAGTTGCATGCTATCGATCGAATGGATTCTAGGAGTTGCATGCTATTGATCAGATAGAGTGTGCACTGCCATTCTGACCTATTACGATGCTGTCTCTGTGTACGCTGTCTCGTCTTGTCGTCGTCACTTTTCCCTCCAGGGGATGGAAGGTCCCTGCCAGACTCCGGAGGTGCGAGGTTCAGGGAAAGTGCTAAACGATGACGTTGACATTTTCAAACAGCTTGACTATTTGGCTTTGCGCCGTATTCGTAGTTCTGCTGTCTGGGGCGTCTGAGTCGTGTTGCAGTATCTTTCCTCTCAGTCAGTCTCTTTCTTCTTTCTCTTTTCTTATTTCTACTTGCGTCAGCGGAATCGACTTAAGTTCTCAGGGGTGCAATAGCAACAAATAAATTATTGCCACCTGGTCATTCAGCCAGACCCCCACCAATAAACCTCCCATTAACCAAAAATTAAATAAAGACGTTAACAATAAACTCGGGGGGGGGGGGGAGGAGAGACGAGCGGAATTTCCGATGGGAAACAAATTGCAAGCGACCCGATGCGCCGAAATGATTAGATGGCTTGCTGTGTAGATTTCAGTCATTGGTTAAAACTTATTGGTGGTGTGGGGGGAGGGTTGTTGCGTGCGTAGTAGTGCTCTTGGTTTGGCAGCAGCCGACGGTAGCAGTACAGCTGTGTTACACAAGTACTCGCGCAGCAGTCGACTGTAGTAGTACAGTTGTGTTACATGTATGTAAGTACTCGCGCAGCAGTCGATGGTGTTTATGTGTGCTGCAAATTCTGGACGCTCAGTGCTACTGGTGCAGGTAATTGTTAGAATTTATTTCTGCAATTACGGTTACTGCTTCACAGAACATTTCCTTTTATGACTGTGCGCATGGCATGCACGCTTTATTGTTACCGAATTCGCTAGTACCTCGCTGATTTCTTTTAATAGTGCTGTTCTTTCAAAGATTTGAAAAACCTGTTTGCGCATGCGTCCAGGATTCATTGGTTGATATAGCGGTAATTTTTTGTTTGGTCGTTTTTCGAGAAGTGCATGTAAAAGAGTAAAGGAAATGAGACGAAAGAGAAAAAAAACTCACTAATTAGTAGACTATGCATGCCCTAACTTCGTAAATAGATCGTTATAATCGTGCAGCGCCGGAAGTGGAAAGGGGCCGAAGTGGCTGCTGTTGCTGAAAGCCATTTTCGAAATCGTTTGGTGTCTCACTACGAGCACAGTATCAGACACTATCTTGTTTTCGACTTGCCTGTCCATTTTCGTAGCGTGTCGGTTAATAAAGGTTGGGTATGCGCACTTTTACATGTAATATTTTGAGTGAAATGCTATTCTCATCGCATCTCGAGTGACGAGGCTTGTGACCGGCACGTCAGTCAAAGTCCGCCTAGCTCCCGGCGTCACGTGCTCATGTCATCGCGCGGACACGTTCCGGCATCACCTTGATGCAGCCGGCCTACTGCTGGCTGTCGTGTCGGTAATTGCCAGACGCCTCAACTGCCGGGCGTCGTTACACGCATCATATCTGCCGGACCTCGTTACTATGACGTCTGCTGCAGCTCTGCCAGTCCGCGGCTGGCTCGATTCCTGCTGCTAGCGTCCAAGCTGATGATTGCCTGAAAGCTGCTCATCATCTCAAAAGTTAGCTGACCAGACTGGCGACAGGAACGGCGCCTCACGCCTCGACAGGGTCCAGTTATGTGAAGCTGGCCTCACACAGATCGACCGAATAGAATGATCCATGTAGCGGAGGAATTTTCTGACCACAGTAAACTATCCCAGTCTCTTGCACTATGTCTTCCTGTGTACTTTGCTATATTGTGTGTGTCCCACAGCCTAATACGTGTACCTATAACTAGAAAACCTACAAAACACTACTGCGTAAAAGACTAATTTTTAATATGTGAGATTCTTTAATGGAAAATCAAATTGAAATATAGTCGAATTCTTCTGAAAGTCAGAAAGCGACACCAAAATAATTTACTTGACACTTTTTCACACGATGCGTGGGTGTGCCAGGCACCCTATAGGTGAACTAAAAATGTCTTTAGAAAATACTTCCTAGCTTAGACTCCCTGAAGCCAGCTAAAGTAAATTATTTTCTTTTTACTCTCAGCAAGCGTACGTTTTGTTGCCGAAGCTGCGTGAATGAATGGTTTTCTCTTCGCTGTCTTTACAAACACTGTCATTTCGATTTATGCAAGCTCAGTCTGTTTTTGTAAGATAAAATAAATAGTTTTCCCCTGTGTTTTTACATTTGTGATAGACAGCTTTGCATTTTGTGAGCGTTGGCTTGTGAACTGGCTTAGCCAAGCGGCAGAAGGAACATTCCAGCTCGCAGAAGTCGTGAAGGTGTAAAATACTGAAAAACTTTAATTTATCGTGGGACGAATGTTTACAGAAGTCTTCGACAGCTTCGTCAGGTCGTGATTCACTTTTTAAAAAATAACTTGAAGAACGTAATTGCTTCACGTCGTGTTTCGCCTGTGGCTCTGGTACAGGCCGAGCGAGGCTGCAATTCTTTTGAGACATGGAGAACTCCGTCTTCTTGCATTGAGTGCATAGGAGATAGCACGTCAGTGTTTTATTTATAGAAACCGGAAGTATTTTTTGGTTTGTGTTAATTGGCTGTAGGGGGAGGAAAGATAACGAGGAACAAAACCCGGTTCTAACAAACAATGAAAGTATGGCTTAAGTGAGCGCGAATGCCTGAATGCCCGAATGAGTACGTGTGTGTGTGTGTGTGACTGTCCACGTCGTGGTTAAAATGACTCAATGCATCTTCTTTGAGAAGAGACTTTCCTCTTTGAAAAGGCAGTTAGGACTGACCCATCAGATGTCTCATTAGCAACGGAAGAAAGAGTAGAGCGGTTTTTTAAAAAAAATGGCTTGAGGGTAAAAAAAAATCGCTTTTTTGTCCAGTGATGGAATGCAAGCCATCCTTTGAAGATCTAATAAGCGCGAGGTGTCCTTCAGACGGCGCTGTTGGTCGTCAGTCACTCCATGCAATGAGAAATCTATCTGCTGCCCTCTTTGTCAGGCCGCTGCAGACGTTGTCCTGCGCCAATTCTCTGATTTCCCGAAAATACTTTCAGGCTAAGCGAGTTGTTAGCGGATGCCTACTGGTCCGCCACCTGTCAGAAGAAACTAAAACGTCGCGCGCGATCAAAGATTGGCAGGCAGGAAAGACGGATTGCACGGGAGATGAGATGCTGAGTCCTCCCCAAACCCGTGACCCTCCACCCACTTACGTGCTTTCTTCCTCTTGATCTCTTCCTACATCACCCCCGCCCTTACCCCCGGCCTCCCTTCCGTTGCCTTTCTTGCCTGTGTCATCGTGTGGCAGTTTCTACCACTTGTTTTTCATATCTTTAGTACATCTTGATTTTCAATTCGCTTTAGCGGGATTTTGCCTTTATGTACGAGCTCTTCAGATCATCATCATCATCATCATCATCATCATCATCATCATCATCATCATCATCATCATCATCATCATCAGTATCATCATCATCGTCGTCGTCGTCGTCGTCATCGTCGTCGTCGCCATGGCCGCTGGGCAAGTAGACCTATATTTTCTTTTATAATTTGGCTCATTCTTTTTCTGCTGCTGTTGTTCCTCCTGCTCCTTGTCCTTCTCACATTCTCTCTCACTCTCTCACTCACACAGAGGGAGAGAGAGAAAGAAAGACCCACGAAAACTAGCCGCGAAGACGTGAAAACGGCAACACTCCGTAGCTGTGTTCGTGCAGCCAACCAAGGCCTAGATCAAAGGTTCACACAGATCTGGCTGCTGTGTACATAGAACAAGCCAGCGGATGCTGCGAATGCAGGCTGGCTTTTTCCTGAGCTAATGTTCTTGGCCGTGCGCTCTTGATCAAAGTCAATCAGAAAGGACAAAGGAGGGAATCACCTCTGAGGGGTGAGGAGGTCGGGAGACCCGCTCGATGGATCACCCTTAGTACGCCCACCTCACATCATCTCCCCCCCCCCAGCCCCGCCACATGTGCCTTGATCTCCAAGTCATTTTCCATTTTCTCGAAATAAAAAAACAGCGCTTATTGTTCAGACCTGCCATTAGGCACCACGCTGACGTCATTGCTTTTTTTCTGCTTTTGCGATGAGAAATGGTGTTCACGTGCGCATGCGCCATCTTTAAAATATATAAATTAAATTGCGAAACATCAAAGACAAATGTAATTCTTACATCGTTTCGGTTGGTGATTGCTTAGTTTTATGTGCTGTTTTTTTTTATTTGTAGACGGAGTTACGCTTTTACAACAACAGGCATCATGAACCCAGGGCGGTGGGGAACTCTCTTCACAGCAGGACTTGTGTGCTGTCAAAGAGATGAAAGGTATAATGTTTGGTTGACTGGTATAGCTGACGTACCATCTGATCATCATAAATACTAACATTCCTTTCACCATCGCAATCGTTTCTGTCGCTACCACTATGACGTTACACTATCAGCTTCACTACAAATCATTTATTTAAAATCACCTATTTATTGCGTCTCGTTGGACAGCATCTGCTAGTTAACACTATTTTTAGAGATTTAGTTTAGTTTATCAGCTGTAAGATGTAATCATAAGGGAGGAAACTGGTAACCATGAAAAAGCAACAATTTTGTGGAGGAAGCAGCATCAAATTAACATCAGAACACTTAGCACTGCCTCTAACACATGATGCTTCTTTGTCGCTAAGCAACACTTGCCAAACAATGACAATAACGAAAAAAAAAACCCGTATTAAATTCTCACTACAAACGTATGGCGCTGTCCACGAAGGACGCATGTGCAAAGATTTTTGTTGTATGTAAGACTGTATTTGACTGGTTCCACGAGATGGTAACTTTAACATGACGAGTATGGCAAGTCGTCAGTGGTGCACCAACGGTCTCCTAGACAGATGATGACGAATAGATGATGAAAAATGATGGTATATTTGCTTAAACGTCTGAGCGTCTTTGTTGATTTCGTGTTCACTAGTTTGCGGAATTAATGAGCGCATGGGTGGGTCCAACTCCTTCCGTCAGTGTAAGTTCTTTCTTCACAGGGCGAATGTGGGTCCTAATTTGTTGTGTATACGGGTAACTAGTGTATAGGGCGTATATTCGTTGTGTATACGGGTAACAAGTGTATACGGCGTATATTCGTTGCGTATACGGGTAACTAGTGTATAGGGCGTATA
>SMGT01000318.1:132783-154426 GCA_004794575.1 Lanistes nyassanus | reverse complement strand
CGGGTAACTAGTGTATAGGGCGTATATTCGTTGTGTATACGGGTAACTAGTGTATAGGGCGTATATTGGTTCTGCTAAGAAAGCTCCTGGGCTAAATCCAGAAACGTCTGTAACACTGGGTACTACTCTATCTGAACAAATTTAGCACCAACCTGATATATTATTGCAAACTGTCACAAAATTAACATCAGAAAAGACATGTTAGATTGGGATGTTTTGTTTGGGGTTTTGGGTTTTTATGGGATGTTTGAGTGAATTTTGGCAATTTTACGCATGTCAGATAAGGCCTGGTGTTTTGTGCATAACAGTCTCACTACACTGGTCAGGTTATTAGCACATCTACTCACCAGTGGCAAAATTAGACGCGGACGCAGCTAGAGAAAGGGTTTCCTGCTAGCGATCTTGTCACTACATACAGTCTTTCTTTCTTTCTTTCTTTCTTTCTTTCTTTCTTTCTTTCTTTCTTTCTTTCTTTCTTTCTTTCTTTCTTTCTTTCTTTCTTTCTTTCTTTCTTTCTTTCTTTCTTTCTTTTTAATAGCATATGAATGTTTCCATGGCGTGCACCATTTTCACACTGCGATGGTCGGTCCGCTTGGTTACGTGTCTGCCTCGTTCCAGAGGACTAAATGTTTGCATGACGTTTCAGTACAAAATATGCGTTTATATTTTCCCATCTCCGAAAAACGATGGATCTGTGTCGAAGCACGAGGTGCATCCTTGCTTTCTGCTCCTGTCTTGGGGTAGAAATCTGGAACTCGGGTAATACGCATGTCTAGCGACAATGGATTGGCAAAAGGGCGAGAACCGATCTCGGTCTTTTCTTGCCGGAGAGAAGAAAAAATCAAAGCGAAACGGGCGGAAACTGTTTGAACCCACCGTCTGCGCGCGTTCCTTGATATTATTAGAGAAACTGAGAAGCAGCAGTCAGGGTCTTTGGATCTCAATGCCAATGTCTTCGAAAATCATTGTAAAGCTAAAAATAAAATAAAAGCTTGCTGACCAAGATTGTGGAGTACTCAAAAGGCATCTTTAGTGGACAACTGCTTAATGTCCGATCTTTCTTGATGAGAAAAGTCTCTCTCTCTCACGTGGTATAGGCTAGGCAGGCGCAATGAAGATGTGCTTTTTCTGTGAACAGAGTTGTCTAGATCAGGCCCTGCATGCATATGGTACTAAATTTATTCCCGAATAGCGGATTTTGTTTTTTGTCTCTGAAAACGCAGTTTCGGCGAACTTTGAATTAAGCTAGTCGCTTCTGGTACGACCGAATCGAATAACGAGGGAAAACTGAATTGTTCGGTTTTCATCCATGGGAAATTCAAGGAACTTATTCCTGTCAGGGCAGATATTCTGGTTTCTTGCATACGGGGCCAGGTATATAGATTTTCTATAAGCGACTTTAGTCAAGTTTACTCCAGACTTTCCTGCTTTGACCTCTTCTCTGCTTTTACAACCCTTCCTTGACAATTCCCTTGTCAGGCGGAATGTCTTCGTACTATAGTCTTATAATGATGGGCAGCCTTATAATAAAAATGGTAAGGATCTGATAATAGGCACTTTCTTGTCATTTTTGAGTTACTCTACCACAGAAGACTACGTCATTATGTTCGAACTACAGACATGTGACATTTTGCAGCGACTGGAAACAAATAAAATTGCACTGAACTTTGGATATGTCTGAACGACGGTACGATTAGAGCTCTGATACACAGTAATTTGTCGGATAGATGGCTACACAAATTCCTGGTACTTTTCTAGAGAACAAACTGCTCTAGTACTGTGCTTCTTTAAAGCGAGATACTCAGGTTTGAGAAGATTTTGCAGTGTGTGTGTGTGTGTGTGTGTGCGTGCGCGCGCGTGCGTAGAGTGAGTGGGGAGGAAAAAAGGAAGGAAAGAGTGTCTTGAGATTCTGCAACGGGGGATGTAAACTGCCAAAAACTTCTATCCCAGCTCCAATTTTGTGATGCTGTAATCGAAGCTAGCTCAGCTAATGGTGAGGGTCAAATCATCCTCTCATTTTGGAGCGAAATTATCCTCTCGTTTTGTTCTTAGCCCCAGAGCTAAATTGAAAACAAACATGGCAGCAAAATCCCTTCGATTTTTCCGTCAGCAGAGAATCCACATAAATAAATTTGGCTCCGATTCCTATAATATTCTTTTAGTTTTTCTACGTTTGTCCGATCATCCTGACCGCCTTTGTATAAGCATGTATGGAGCTGTAAATGTATTTTGTTAAGACGGGTCTCTGTATGTGTGAGTGCATGCGAGCGTGATCGCTCGCGCGCGTCGGGGAAAGGGGTCATAGCCATGACAACTAGCAGAAAGTAGACCAAGACTTATAGACAGCGAAACGGACGAGGTTCTGCACCGAGTTCTGTTCCGACCACATTTGTTATGTTGTCAATATGTATAAAGATATAAAGCTGTTCCTGTATATAAACATATAAACATATGTCCCATTCCGTCATCTCTCTCTCTCTCTCTCTCGCTTATTTCAATCTCCATCCGTCTATCTCAGGGTTGTACCGGGTGGACTTTGCTGTCAAAAACGTGGAATGGCAGAATTTATCAGCTCGACTCATTGCTCTCGTTGCTACTGGCGACGCGTACTGACGTCATCACATACTTTATACAGGGCGAAATGCATCCTTCTCTCTCGCTGTTTCCTGTCCTGTTTAAACTTTCAGAGAACATTTATTTTGTCACACGCAGTGCTGTCTGTCTTTACACTCTTTGATCAGCTTTTTAGCTAATTTAATATCTAACCCCATAAAAGCGTTTCAGTTATTAGCTTTTTAAGAATTAAAAGGCACCGTTGGGGTGCATTGTTGAACGTGATGTGTTTCAGATCAATCATTTCTACACGAAGCAGCTACAAGAAAAAAATAAATAAATAAAAGGCGAACGACATAACAGGATGCAGCCGTATTTTGGCGTTCCAGCCCGCTGCATGGCCACGTAAGGCTGTGACCGGGCGAGCTGTGCAGTCATTTCCTGTCAGTGAATTGTCACTGCAACGCTTCGCACACTTCGTTACCGGCTAGCAATTAACTTTTCATCCCCTCACGCAGGTGTCACGTTCGGTTTGACAAGAGCTTGTCGCACTTTCTTCGCGCGTTGCATGATGCGCAGCTGATGCGGTGTTGGACAAAAACAGACTGCTGCACAAGAGGTTTGTCGACAATTATTTCCTTGTACAAAAACCACCGAAGGCTGTGTGTGGAGCAGTACGTGACAATTACATTAATCTCTGACCCTTCCTGTCAGCCTAAGCAAGTCAAAAGATCATGCAGTCATCTGTCGAACCGCTGACGACGACTCGAAACGGAGTTGTCGTGATACATGTTTTTCAGGTAGGCGACACGTGCATCGATCCTGATAGGGTTAAAGGTTACAAAGTTGTGTTTGCTCCCAGAAAAAAGCAAAATACTACCCTTGTATTTTTTTAAATAATACAAAATACAGGATTTTATTTCTGGAACAAGTGCAACGGTCCGCTGCCTGCCTCTGTACGTAAACTTGCGTACCAAAGGCAGCTCCACGCTTTACGAAAGCAGGACTGAGACCGCCAAAGGATATAAGGAATCTAAAATATCTTCGAGATCCAGACTCAGTTCTTTTTAAGCAACTAAAGCTTGTGATCTGCTCAAACGGAACTCAGCTGGGAACCACGACTTGAGTAATCTAGAGAGTTATCGCGCTTAGAGATTAGATCTGTCTCCATATTCTAAACGGCCGCTGCTCTGAATTGCTCCTGAACAAAAACAACATTCAACAACACACGAGCTGTGCTTGGAGTATGCATGTATTTGTATCCTCAAAGACAATACACAGGGAAACACAGCATCACTTTCTGGCTTGAAGATCGAGTTTGTTTATTTGTTGCGGACTTTAAAAAAAAAGTTCTCGACCTTTTAACTCCGCACGTGAAGAGTTTCACTGACAAATACATAGCAAAACCATACTGTATTTTCTCTTCCTGTGTGGCATTGAACTAAAGAAATCATCCAATAACTCATTACAAACCCGCTACAAAAAGTTGTTTTGTGTTTTGTATTCCAGTTTTCTTGGCGAGCGTTTTAGAGGTTAGTATGGTGACTAAAAGCTGTTTTAAATGACATACTGTCTTGTCCTATATATACATGTATTTGTCTGAGACCCTTTGATTCGTTCGTTACTTTTAAAGGAAAGGCCGCCTGGTGACAGGGTCTTTTATCCCTGGGAAAGCTGTGCTGCTCAATAATATCCGCGAGAGTTATTCTCATGCACGTTATGGAAGAAGGTTAGGTGACTGCTGAACGTCAGACTTAAGCTAGTGTTATATAAAAAAAACCTGTCAAAATTATGATGCTCTGTCCGTGCCATAAAAACCTGAATGCCAACAAAAACACACTCTCACACACACCCTCACACACACGCGCGCCCTCTCTCTCTCACACACGCACCCTCACACACACACACACGCCTGACAGAGACAGACCAGACGACGACGACCACCACCACCACCACCACCACCACCACCACCACCACCACCACCACCACCACCACCAGAAACAGCAGCAGCAGAAATTTAAGGAAAAAAACACCTGCTGTTAACTTTAATTTCGTGTCCAGCTTGACCCGGGGCATATGTTTGTCTGGGGGATGCACGAGTAAATAGCTGGCTATATTTAGTCTCTGAACCTGATCACCGGCAGCGGGAGGCGACAGTACGTATTGATGCATTTCACAGGCCACTAAGCCGGCGAGAGATGAATTTCTACCCCCACCCCTTCCCTCTGCCCTGTCCCTGAACGCTTCCCGGGAGGCTATCAAGCGCGCTTACGATCTCATCAGCATGCAAAACAATTTCCCGTCGTCTTCAGTGGGACGTGAGTCTGTTTTCAAACTTACCATCTTCCTTGGCAGCGTCTTTATATGGGATAGCTGTGATTGGAGCTTTCTGTAGCAAACACTACCTTGCAGCGATGCATGGGATGACCAAATACAAGATGCAAGACACAGGATACAAGACACAAGACAGAACACAAGATAGACAATAATCAAGATACACAACATACAAGATACGCAAGGTATATAAGAACACATTTTTATCTCCCAAGAGAAATTCACACGCGCCAGCTGCCAGACAGTGTAAGACAAATATTCAGAACAAAATACAACTGCATAAAACAACCTGTACGATCATAACCACACACAGCCCATACCCAGGCTTGGTAATCTAAAACTTATTGTGAAGATACGACTCCAAAAGTAGTGAAAATATCAGAAAGCAATACCACAAATAGGGGATTAACTACAACTTTCCATATAAAATTTCGGTACCCTTACTATTGATCATAAATCAACATTCTTTAAGAACTGTTGTTTTGAATCTGTATTAATGTCGGGAAAAAGCACTTTAATGCCCTCACAGCGGTCAACTTTGGCACCCTGTTTTGTTCACATCAAGATATTGGAGCTTTTGTAGACAGTAAATCATAGACTGACCTTTCTTGTGAACGGATTTGCAGTTTGTTTCAAAAGAAAGCTTATTATCAATTACATTACCCAGTTATTGGTACTCAGATACTATTTTAGCTATTTTCCCACAAATGACAAGATCTGGAATTGGGGGGAGATTTCTTCTAAAATCGATAATCATCTCATTTGTCTTACTGAGGTTTAAATAGTTGTTCTTACACCAGGCCACAAACTTACCGACTACTTCAAAATAGATTGCGTGAGAATTTGAGAGATTTTGTAAGGCAGTGTTGTCGGAATACGACAGAAGTACGACATACGACAGAAAGAAGTTTGAGTGGCATGAGGTGATGTTGGATTGTATTAAATGCAGAGGAAAAGTCAATAACGAGAACGCCAACGAACGAACCCCGATCATCTAAATGCGAATAAGTGTTGTTAAGAAGTGTATTTGTTACGACATCTGTCGAGCTGTCATGCTTATATGCCAAAAATGGTCTAGAAACTGCTGTGTGGATGACCTCCCCCCTCCCTAAAATTAATCCACCCAAAACATTATATCTAAATACTGGTTAGACCAACAGATCGGTAGCTATTTAAATCAGAGAGATTTTCAGACTTTGAACACGACATAATACTGAATTTTTCCAAAACGTCGGAATGCATCAATCTTTTAAAGACCACACAAACAGCTGACTAAAAACGAGAGAGGTGAGTAGCACACATCTTTTAAAAGTTTACCGCGTACGTTACTGGGACCTGCAGCCATGCGCAGATTCTGACTTGATTGGGAGCAGCACTTGGTCAAAACCAAGGTGTGGACTCGGCCTCTGGAATACGCTGTTCGCGAGCAACGTTATCGTCTGAAGGGTCATTTGCGTGCCCGTAATTAAACACAGACAACATAACAAAGCGCGCTCACGTAATTAAACAAAAACAGTGCGCATCAATAATTAAACAGATAACAACATAACAATGATTGTTCTGTTCTGCGTGAATATTTTATTTTCATCTGTTACGTAAGAGAGTGGTCCGTTGTGGTGGTTGGGATGGAGATTCTAATTGGCAAACCTCAAGACGGAAAGAAAAGTTGATTTATTATTTAAATTGTCCTGCACACATTAAGTTCTCGCTGCTGATCTAAGTTTTGCCCTTCATACTCCAAAAGAAAAAAAGCCTCGGCAAAACATGCTGCAAACAAAAGGGATTTATTTTCTTGACAGTTTGCATGTTTGCCGTATTAAAAAATATCGGCTGATTTGTAGTTCACGAATGCTGAAGCCAGATCCACCGAGACATGAAAGTGGACTTGATAACACGCCTTCAACAGCGCGCGAGAGAGGGACGACAGAAGAAGGACAAAAATTAGCGCACGCAATTTTTCTGGTGTTTCTCTTTTTTTTTAAAATTTGTCCCATTATTCTTCTAGTCTAGTCAAGGAAAGAAGAGTGTTTGTGTTGCAGAAAAATGTTCCACCTGCCGATTCGTTTCTCACCCAAGACAAAATCGGTTTCCATGTGGTGCTTATTGCAGACACAGGGCAGTATACATGACCTTTTTACGTTTTCCGTGCATGAACGTGCCCGTGCATTTCACAAAATGAGCAGACGCTAATGGCTCTCCATATATTTACAGGAGACACAGCTGTCGTCTTTTTTTATCCATCCCAACATTTTATGTTCGCATGTCATTTACAGTTTATACTCGAGAAGAAATTGCGGGAAGGGGGAAGGAAATAAAGAGTGTATCGTTAGCATGTACTGAGCACAGGGAGCTGGATTCGCTTCTAATCTTTGTTCACCCGCACACGATAGCCGATGCTGCAGAATATTAACACTACAATATTACCGCTGGCCGTTTACTATGTAACTGACAGTACAGGCATTAGATTAGCTACCTAGGCGGAGCACCTTCTGTAAACATATGCCCATTATTATTTATTCCTATCCCCTCTCCTCATCCTCCCCTCTGATATGGCGATATATCCCCTCTGAGGTCGACGCTAAGATTTGTGCACCTAAGTGTCTTATCTCCTCCTTCCTCCTGTCTTCGTCATTGCTATCTGTGTACACTTCAGCGCCGGTACTAAGCGGGTAATGGATGAAAAGTATGTTCTTTCAGCCAGCTTTCGGTGTTTTTTCACTGGACCATAACACTACTCCGAAATCTTGGACAGCAGATAAGGAAGAAAGGCATGCCATCACTCCCTGGGTCCCTCTCTCCCAGGCTCCCATTCTCCCTGTCTCTCCAGCGCCCTTGCTCCCTCTCTCCCTCACTCCCTCTCTCCCTCACTCTCTCTCTCTCCCTCACTCCCTCTCTCCCTCACTCCCTCGCTAGCACTGTTTTTGAAATTGTTCGTTCGTCCTCATTTGGAGTTCTGCCGGGCACTGGGTGGCGTCGCCATGGAGCAAGTAGCCCGTTAAAGGAAAAGCAACGTGAAAACACGACAGAATCTGAAAAGATCCTTCAGATGGAGAGAAAATCAATTGCGGGAGTCCAAGTTTCAAGGTTCCTGAGATCGCCATGTTTACGCGCGTGCCTCGAATTCAGGCATAACACCACCCCATCCCTTAAACACATTACTGCATAAGGCTGGATTGTGGTTAAGCTTCAACCACCACCAGCCAGGACTGAGTGTTCAAATCTTTCAACAGATGCAAGAAACGAGTTTTGTTGGTTTTTCAACTGATGATCATCCCACACTAGCTTCAAAAGTCGAGATTATCGGGCAACACAATAAAGGCGTCGGACGCTTGCAGTTCTAAGAGATCAGAGGTATCTCTGCGTGTTTGTCATCTCTCCCGAAAATCACTGAACTGGGGTTCGTGCAGTCCAGCACAGGTTATTCAGCGTTATCACACAGGTCTACCTTATGGTGTGTGACTTCAGAACCAAAGGTGAAATGGCTGTGCCGTAGTGAATCAGAATCGGGCATTTACTTGATCTATTTTTAATTAGGTAATGCACAAACGCAGTGAAAGCATAACTCAAATAGTAATAGCAGTGTAAGCGGACTTCCGAGTGGTTAGAATGCTGGCTCTGAACCCGGAGGTGCTGTTTCGATGCCCATGTGCCGCCCCACATGTTCCCCGGTTCGCCAAGACATGAATGGGCTCCTCACCCAGTGCTCAGGAAAGTAAGAGCGAAAGGGAGGAGACAGGCAACCCCCTCACGATGCTGGTCCACAGAAAAGTTGTCTCCACTTGCCCACGACCTACGTCACGGGACAACCTTTACTGTCTTAAACAGCAGCAATGCACTTTTAACTCTATCGAGGAGTCTGTTTTTCCTGGTGTTAAGCCTTCGCTACCTACAGAAAAAAGGATGAAAGTGCTTGCAGGCACACAGCTGAGGATCTGTAATAACGTGTCTGAAAAAGCGGGAGAGGGAGCAATGTCTAAACTCTAAGAGAAAGAGAGAGTGCATATAAAAGATCTTCGCGAAAATTACAAAAATTATTCAACATAAAGCGTACTTTGCACAAACACAGCAAAAGAAACCTGGGGTGGCTTGCATGAGCGTTCTTATCTCCTGTTGATACGTAAAGTTGCACGTAAACTACACAGGGCGAATGGGCCTTACGAGCAGTCTTAAGACCAGAAGAGCAGCTGCGGATGCCCCTGCAAGCCAGCTCTGTTCCCTTTACTTTAGATTAAGTAAGCGGAAGAGCTCCCGGGAAATTTTAAAATGCTGATATTAAAAATAAAACTTAGTAAAAAAAAAAACAACCCTCCTCCAAATACACAAACCGACAATGCCCGTTTAAGCTAAACGGAAAGGCTCTTATATCTTGCGACAGGGCACGTCTTTGGCCAATGATATAATAGCAGTTTTAGCGAATAAACAGAAATTTTTGTATTTTCCATTTTCTTCCATTTATCGATTTACTATAAAATACATTAAATGGACTAGGTTCCTGCCTCGCGTAAAACTGAGCAGCTGTCACAAAGTATCCAATAATTTTCGTATTTACTGTCTGGCCACTTGTCAATCTCGCTAAGAATCTAGTGTTTACTTATCACGCTGATATGTCAGTGGGAGAGCGTCGCGCATCGTTAACTCTGGAAACGAGCGATATGTGCACAGTTCTGTCGATTCTGTTTGTTCTGTACGACGTCATACAGGGTTAGTCCCCGGAATGAGGGATGCCTCGCACTAGAGAGGAATATGGTTGTTGCTACATCACTGTGCTGTGGGTTCACATACAGTTTAAAAAAATCAAAACTCATTCTAATGCACAGACTTTGTCCTTACTTCACTTTCTTCGTTCTTCCTGTGAGTGTAAAGTAGAGGATCTTGCCCTATCCATCCATAGCCACCCTTTCATTTTTCTTCCCTCTATTCTTGTGTTTGCGTGTGCGTGTGTGAATGGTGGTGGTAGAGTGGTTGGGTGTGTACATGATAGCGTGTGTGTGAAAACACACTTGCGAGCTCATTAGTGCGACTGCCACTTTTCGCCCTTTGCCCAATGCGGTCTAACATTTGCCGCACATACCCTGATGTTAACAAGACTTGGTGCACAAACAAACTGACTGCCAACATTTGCCACAGGTATAGTCTGTTGCTGTTACCACTTGCAGCGCTTACACTCTGATGCTGCTATTGTTCACGCCTATGCCCTATTGTCCAAGCTGCCCCGGCCGTTCTGCCTAATGGGAGTCACCAGAACGGCAGTGTTAAACATCTGCCTGCCGTCAGCTTGTCAGGGCAATCAACATGCTCACCTATGCATGGGTGCGCGCGTGTGTTCCCGCTCGTGCGCCGAGATCACAGTAACAGGAGAGACAACACGCTCCCTTCTTACTCTGGTCTGTCAACACACAGTAAACAACCCTCTCCTCCGTCTCGGACAACCAAAACAAATCTCTCTCTCTCTCACTTACTCACCACTCGCTCCACTCGCTCGCTCGCTCCCGCACCAGTTGCACAATAACCTTACTCGTGTTTTGCGTAACATCTACCCCAACAAGCTGGACCACTACCTGCATGCAGCAAAACCCCTCCCCATCATCTTAACACGTCTTCTGTGCCTAATTTCACAGGTGAAAACCCGAAACAGTTGGATAGACGGCAAGTTTTCTCTCATCCTAGTGGGATGGCTCGCAGCATAGCGACAAAGCGTACTTGCTCCTGTTGTAGAAGATCGAGAGGTTCGGATCCCGTTTCAGGCACACGTACTTTCTCGGCATGCGGGAGTTGTTTACAGGGCAGGGGGTTTCCTCCGGACACTATGCTGTTTCTCCCCCACCCCCCACCCCTACCACTTCCCATTTCCCCCAACATCCACTATCCTGGTTTTCCCTCCTTTCCTCATCATGATATATATAAATATAACATTCTTTTCTGACGAGATTAAACAATAAATATCTTACAGGACAGTTAACGTAGGGCCACGCGTTTCTTTTAGTAAATCTCAGGACGGTCTCAAAAGATGTTTGAAAAATGTGCCGCCTGTTGTTGCGGTGTGTCGAGTGTGTGTGCGCAGAGGGGAGGGGGGGGGAGCGGGAGGGTGTTAGAACAGTTCTGTGAGACGCGAAGGTCCATGCATCAGACTTTTTTCCTTGGGGAGAAACTTGAACGTACCCTTGTTCTGAGGTCACTATGAAAGCTTCATAAATGCGTCGATGAGCTCTAGAATTTGTGGAAAGTTTCCGAGGCAAATTCGATGATCGACTGTGGTTTCTTTTGCATCGTCGTATGCGTTGTTCGTGGTTTTTGGTGAACAATAGGCTTTTGTGGTGTTGCAGAATTAAAAAAATTATACCTTTGTTATATTGACCCAAACTTGGGGCTGCTTCGTTGGTCTAGTGGTAAAGGGGTCCTCTTCCGGGGCAGAAAAAAAAATCCCAAGCAAACCCCCCCCCCCAAAACAAAACCAAAACAAAACAAAAACCCCAAAAGGGTGGATTGCGTCGTTTGCTTTTCAAGGTAAACCCCTCCGCCCCAAAAGACGATCTCCTCACTTGCTGAAACGGAGTTTACTGTTGCATCGTCTTGCGTGTCGGTAGTAGCGTCTGGATAATGTTCGGCATTTTTGTTATGGTTTCGTGTTCCTGTCTATAGATGTTGGGGTGATATGGAAATGTCTATAGGGCTTTTTTTTTGCGTTGTTATTGTCGAGTGCAGCTGCGCGGATGAACGACGCTTTGAAAGGAAAAGACCGGTGAGAGGTGTTTAGATCTGACGTTAGTTGTACCAGTTTCTGGGAGAAGCATTTGCACGTAAGATTGTTCCAGGTCAGCTGCAGGGGTTTGTTTCGGAATAATGGAAAACGACATATTTACTATTATTTTGCTCTGCAGTGAAATAGTCACAAATGCTTGAAAATAACGTCTGGTTTTTGCAACAAAATGTAACTTAGATCATCTGGGCCCCTTTTTCATCCTAGGTTAATCATCCGAGGTTAATCATCGGTCGAACGAAAATTTATGGACAAAAGAATGTCTAAATCTTTCCAGCATGCCTCCTTGTTCAATACAGGGTTGAAATGGATATATCTCCAGCGCTTAGGATCCTAGGGGGCGCTCCTTTCGCTTCGTAACTGTGGGTTTTTTGAAAGTAGGTCCAGTCGGCCGGCCGGAATCAGAACTCATGAATAAACGGACAGACGGACACACGAAATATAATTATATCGATTTTTGTTCATGCAGACGTCTAAAAGAATCACTTTACTAGCGTGACATATGCCTACAGTCACATATCAAGTCTTTCATGAACTGGGAGGGGTTGGGGGACTCCGGTACTTGAAGCTAGCTCTGTTCTTTTACTTGTTCCATATGCAGATTTGTTTCTAAGAGTTTACAAATATTATTTTCTTTTCTTCCGCCCACCAAGGCACGTGTTTCTGAGTGAAGAGGGGGGGGATAGGCCCGAGAGTACTGTGGGTGCGGGGGGTGGTGTGGTTACGGGATCAGCCAAAAGAAGGTGTTGACAGATCACTTGACCGATTCGCATGGCGAGAAAGACCACAGCTGTTGACTCCATGGACGTGCAGATTTTCGCAGCGTGAATCCAGTGGCGAGAACGAGTTCTCGTGTTGGAGCACCTCAAGGGTTCCTTGACATCCCCTGTGCTTCCTCCCCTCTGTCTGGTCTTTCCTCGGCTCGCGTCTCTCCACCTCGGTGTGAGAACAAACGGACACTTTCGACGCAGACATCATGGGAGGGCTTGCATGGGATCGAGGATCGATGTTTCACAAAGCCCTAGGCGTTTCATGCACATAGTGAACGTGTCTTACAAGCGGCTTTTTGAAGGGAACAGATCCTAAACTGAATAGAAAGCGATCCTTAAAAGCGCATTATGACGTCAGAAGTAGTCATCTTTTACATTAATTGTTTAAAAATGCAAGGTTAGAAACGTTTTTGGAAACAGTCAGTCGAGAACATCTGTCAGAAACTGGAATGTTCTGTGTAAAATGTTCTGGCTGAATGGGACTGTTCTTTCGCATGTTTATAGGTCGGCGTTTAAATAGAACATACAAACACTATTCTAAATATTGCAAAAAATGTTTTCTAACTTACACACAAAGAACTTGCTGTTTTCTGCCCTGCTACGTTTGTCTACATTGCACATTCTGTTTCTGTTAGAAGATTGAGTTTTTAAAAAAAAAAAGTTCTCCGTGTAGCAAATCCAAAAACATAGCCATAGAAGATTTGGGTGAGAGATAAAGACCCATGTCAATTTAAGGAAGAAAAACATGACACGTTTCGCGAAACAGGTTGCTGGTTGCTTATTGTTTATCGACCAAGGCTATATCATGATGGGGAGAGAGAGGGTTGGAATGGCACGGGATCCGAATCTACGACTCTGTGTCGGAGTTGGAGGTGAGCCTGAAGGCATACAGCTTCTGTAGTTTCTTACTATTTGGCCATCACTTGCTTCCTACAACCGCCTCGGTGGTCTAGTGGTTAAGGCTTCCGCTTCCGAGGTCGGTGGTTCGTATGCCGGCCGAGTCATACCTCAGATTTAAAAACTGGCAATCTAGTAGTTGCCCTGCCTGACGCCTGGCACTACAGGGAACAGTACTAGGACTGGTTGGCCCGATGTCAGTATAATGTGACTTGGTGGGACTGAAGCCTGTGTTGGGACAACAGTCCTAGTCTGGCATCACGTTAACTTGTCTCAAGCAACATCGTCCTGATGTGCACAGAGTTTGAACGCTAGTCGTTCGTCAAAGTCATGTCCGTCATCAGACGGGGGCAAGATGTTGACCCGCCTGGCACAAGCCATTGATCAGAGCCCGCCAGCTCTGTCGTCAGCATTGTCGCCTGGAGCCACGGCAGACAGGGAGAAGCGGTGACATGCGACACTCACGTTGCAGTACAAGCAGTGCAGCCTCACGCCGGTGTCGCACGTTGCTGCAGCTGTCGCGGATGTGAAAGCCAGCTTCAACGGGAAGGTACTCACAGTGTGTGGCTTCTGCTTTACTGCATAAACGCCGGGGATGGGAAGAGAAAAGGCAGGGGCGAGCTCTGTGTTTGTGTGCGTGTATACGTTTACTGCATCAGAGCCATCGTATCAAGTGCGTGCTTGCGTGCATGCTTATGTACGTGCGTGCGTGCGTGTGTATATGTACTTGTGTGCGTGCTTTAGTACAAACGAGAACAGAATCAACACAAAGAGCAGAAATCTCCTTGTGGAGGTCAATCTGTGGATGTATAAGTCATTAGTTTATTTCATGGAGACAAAATTATCATGCCTTCGTTATGCCTAGTAGCAGAAATTGGTGAATTAAATCTCCTGGGCTGGCTTCATGAGCGTTCATAGATGATCTTCCGATCATAAGGGTGGTTGTAAGACCCGTTCGCTCTGTGCACCTTTACGAAGGAACAGGAGAAGAACGCTCATGCAAGCCAGCCCTGGGATTTGACTTTTTAAAAAAAATAGCTAAGTGGGTATGTCGAAATGACGCGTAGAAGGTTCACTGGTGGCGATGGAGGGATGTTGCACATGACGTCTGTCTGTATATGTCTGTTAGATTCCAGTCATTTACAACAACAGATGATCATAGATCAAGCCGTCATCGCTACACAGGCTACACGCCGTCACTTCTTATAGTTACAGTGAAGAGACCAATCCGTGGGATGAACTTATAGAGGTCATACACAATCCGTGGGATGAACTTATAGAGGTCATACACAATTCGTGGGATGAACTTATAGAGGTCATACACAATTCGTGGGATGAACTTATAGAGGTCATACACAATTCGTGGGATGAACTTATAGAGGTCATACACCATTTCAGCCTTGACCCAAATCTAAAATCGTCTCTGAACCCTCCAACGCAGATAAGGCGATACAAAATTAAAAAGTGGGCGAAACCACTTAAAAAACATCAAGTCATCTGTAGGACAAGTGTTAATTGTAGATCATTAAAAGGATAAGATAATAAGATAATAAGATAAGATAATAAGATTAGATAATTTAAGATAGATAAGATAAGATAATTCTTTATTTCCCATATGCAAGCATAGGACTTTTTCTTGGTGTCACAGAACTCAGGCAATCCAACAGTCAAATCCTAAAATAGAATAGAGCGATGGGATATTTCCCCATACATGGGCACCCACACGCACACAACACCCTCGCCCATGCTGCAGGCGTACACATACTCGCCTCCCCCACCCCCCCCACACACAGAACATATCACAGTAATGAAAGCAACATCACGTGTAAGACCTTCAGCGCACACATACTCGCCCCCCCCCCACACACAGAACATGTCAAAGTAATGAAAGCAGCATCACGTGTAAGACCTTGAAGGTAGAGACAAACAGACGGTAGGAACAGCGCGGCAGTAGGACTGACCAGCAAGACCTCCACCGCTCAGGCCACGTACAGCCACCATCAACGACAGTGACAGAAACATTGACCAACGAGGACTTCACGTAGCCACCACCAGTGCCGAACACCCAATCGCAGATCCTTTCCCTCCCCTCTTTCCCCTTCCTTCCCTCCCTCCCCCAAATCCACTTTCCCCTCCCCGTTCACCGCGAGGTGGAAGCACTTTCATTTCCAAATCAACAACAACAACTCTGTGGTGACCGACAGCTGAGTGGTAAAGACGTACATTAGTTTTCATGGTTATGTCGCAGGTTACCTTTTGGGGGGGAGGGGGCAGGGGAGATTAGGGTAGGGTTAGGTTTAAGGTTAGGGTCAGGGTTTGGTATTACGTAGGGCTTCTGTTTTTTTATGTGTAAGTTCAAGCCTGTGTCTTTGTGCTAAAAGTGATGAAAGGTGGTCTGCGCATGAGCACCCTGAACTCATTTGGGGAAAAATTTTCGCGTCCAGGACAGTCCGGGTACTTTTCTGTATGTACGTACATCTGGTGACTAGGGCTATAGGTGGTTTCGCATCGCCTTGTAAATCAAAGAGACTGAATCAATAGCGTTTTGACTGCTAAACGGTAAACATCAATTTAAAATAAGGGGAAAATATGTTAGAGATTTGCTGAGAAGAAAGAATAAAATTTATGGGGAAGTTTATGTAAGAAAAGGGGATACGGACGCTTGTACGACTCACTTCTGAGCGTTGCCGTTCGGCTGGCTTTTGGAAAGTAAGGAGGGAGACGCGTCCAGGGTAGGGGAGGGAGAACGCCCCATGATGAGGTCAGCCAGGGTCACTGGAGAGACAAGATCATGTGATTGTGGGAGAGTTAGACTGATTAGTTTTGTCGCGAGCGCGATTGAGTTCAAGTGACGTGTTTACAGCTTTGAATCCTTGTTGTCAGTGTCATAGCTGCGGTGATGACATCGTTTGAGACAGACCGCGACCGACAGGTGATGTACACTTGTGTTTACAAGCCGCCATGACAAGTCAAATGTTAGTGTGTATATATACATACATGTATTGCATAAAACCGATTTTGTATGTACTCGCCTTTTCTATTTGCATGAGAGCACATTTTTCGCGCACTGTGTAGGCTGTGTCTGTTTTTGATAGTGTGTGCTTTGTGAAACGCCCGAATAGGGAAATAGGTGAACTACACAGGCCTCCCTCCGGCCCCTGGAAGCGCATTACAAGTACCGGTTCTGCACGTGCATAATATATCCTGAATGCGCTTATATATGGTTGCATTGAATTAAAATAGTCTTAAACAACTAGTCTACCTGTCTGCAACAAGAAATTGACTTTACGACGTCAAAACTGCATCAAATTCGACTTTATTCTTGGATGAAAACATAGGCTTTCTTTACAGTCTGTATGACAAGAACATTTTTGGAAATATGTGTAGGTCGAAGTCACATGAGTTTTATTTATTTTTGTTGTAGACCTGTGACATAAGTCTTAAGTTCTTAAAAATAAATTGTACGATCGAAGTCGAATTGCTTGCGACAGACTGAAGACGTTTCCAAACTGTAGGACTATTATTTTGGCGTAGGGGTGTGGTGGGGAAAAATAGTGATCTTTGCAGCCATCGCAAGCTTTTGCTACATAAGTATGTGATTATTGCGGGATGAAATGACCTTTTGCAGACACGGCAGCATGATGAAAACAGGCAAATAAAATCGATAGCGCATGTCAAAATTACATTTTGTTTCCATAACTGCAGATTTGTGTCTGTATAAGCAGAAATGGCACAATAAGCCTAATGCACTCTAAACAGTCTGAGACTGGCGTAATGCTTCACTCCTCAACTGTCCTACAAAGAGCTGCGTTTGCACAATTGGTTTTCAGTGCGCATGCGTCGGCCCGGGCCTTCTCTAGCTTTTTGAAAAGGGTGTTTTGCCATGAACATTCAGAACTTGAGTGAGAGGTCCCAGTGATGTCAGCGCGTGGATCGGCTTGATAGGGCAGGCTTGTTGACGAGTGGTCGCAATACCAGATGTGTGATTACAAGCTATATCGTTTGACTTGTCAAGATCGCAAACGGTCCCTCCCTCTGGCTGTTTGCGCTTTTATAGCGGGGCTTATTTAAGATTCATCTAAATCTCTTGTTACTGTCTAAATAAAAAGCGCCCCTTTTGCTTCGCACACGCACGCTTGTAAGGACAATCTCATGGTGTTTGACTTAAGTTGAATGAAAGCAGTGATAAAAGAGTTACACCAACCGCTTGCAACCAGGCATGCAAGCAAGCACTCAACCGACAGATAGGGAACCAACCAACCAACTCAAACAAACGCACATACATTTTGGATCCAGTAGAACTAATAATCTGTATAATAGACTTGCACATAAATTCATTGCTAATAATCTTATTTCAGTCTATTAAATCTCTAATGCATGCATGATGAGGAATATGAAACTATATTTGCTCAAACTTTAACAAGAGATTTAGCTGTGCATTGAACCGCATAATACTGAAACAAACACTTTTTTCCTTAAGCCCAGTTTAGATTAAGTCTGAAGGGAAACCATGACAAACGAACCATCTCATTCATTCAGGCAGTAAACATTGTGTGTTCTCATATAAATATACACGGATACGCCGGTGCGCAGGGATTTGCACATTCTCTCACACTGTTGTATGTCCGAAGATGCAAATCAAAAGCTGTGGCTAGAACTTGAGCAGAAAAAAAAGAATTCCAGCAGAAGAAGTGTGTGTCTCCATTGGCGTGGTGCTGGTTGGAGATAGGGTGACAAGTGCTTGATCAAAATCCACTGTGCTATAAATTGTTAATTAGGTTTAAAGTGCTTGGGAGCTTACTGCAAGCGAGGCTATGAGGCTGTGAGCTCAACTTACAGTCTGTATCTATATCCCCATTCGTGTCAGCATCTGTCACAGTCTTCGTCTACGTTTGACTGCACGTATATCTATATCTCTGTTTACGAACACAATGTTTGCAGCGGGTTTGTACAATTGCAGTGGGTGAACCTGGTGTTCCTACACTTTAATTCTGCAGAAATGCACAGAAAGGATAACACCAACAAATCAAATGTAGAGAAGCGATCAGACAAACCGGTGCAAACTCGGCTAGCCACGCCTATCGTCCCATACTTCTCTACAACCCTCCACGCGTTCAGAGGTATGGCTACCATCACAACCTGGGCTATTTTAAGCCCCACCTCCACGCTGATGTATTTGTTCCCCGAAGCATTTTCATCAGAGAGAGTGTGTTTTTATTTTATGCGGAATTAAAAGCCATATTTTTGTTCGCCGTTCGGCTGGTCGGGCAGGCATGGAGAGTTAACTGAAAAAAGGCTTGACGTCCAGTACAACGACAGCTCGAGGAGCACTCTTGATTCTAATTTTAGATGACAGCATCAAAATGTCCCGCAAAAGCAAGTTTTTCAACCGCGGGTTTTCGCTCAAGCGCACAGAACCACGAAGATAGGATTTACTTGCCCAGTGCTTCCAGAATGCTTTGCTGGGGGGGAGCATTTTCAGACATAATATGATTATTTTTTTCTCCAGTCTCTCTGACCGCTGGGGTTTTTTGTTGAAAGGCTGATAAGAGATGTGTGGAGTGTTTCGAATGCGAAACCTAAAGGTCAGTCGGGGTTTTGAGGTTTAATGCCGTGCCAGTAGCTTAGGACATATCATGGCGTGAGACACGTAAAAAAATTCTACTGCTTCAGCAGTCAAGTGGTGTGGCAGCTTTCACAAAGGTCAGAACAAGAGGACGGACACAAAAATAACAACAACGGCGGCAGCACCAGCAGCAGCAGCAGCAGCAGCAACAACAACAACAACAACAACAGGCGATGCGATGCGGGCTGTCTGCTGTCATTAAAAAAAAGGACGAAGCAGTATGACATTTTTCTCTGTGTTACTGAGGACTAGTTATGTAAAAAAGAAAAAAGCCAACTTATAGCTGCTGATGTGCACTCGTCTTTTGTCCCTTGGAAAATTCCGCCAGAATAAATTCAAAACAGGAAGGAAATAACGGATACGCAGGAGTCCAGGGACCGGCACACATTTTCTAACACCGCTGTATGTCCGAAGATGGAAATCAAAAGCTGTGGCTAGAATTTTAGCAGAAAAGCACAAGAGTTCCAACAGAAAAAGAGTGTGTCTCCATTGAGGTGGTGGTCGTTGGAGGTAGGGTAACAAGTGCCCGATCAAAATCTGAGCAGAAATCAAAACCACACTTACACCCGTGCACAGCCATGGCATCCTGATGAATAAAAAGTGTAAAACAAACAAATAAGGCAGTGGTGCGCATACGTTGATGATTCTTGTTATTAAGCAGACAATCTGTTCGCTGCGGTGCATGTCCTCTCTGTGCCCTGACCAGATCAGGAAAAAAGGAATTATTTTGCTAGAGTTGTCAAATGAAAGAAATGGCCAAAAATCTTCGCTCACAAGCAGTTTCCTTTCTTGTTTAACAGAGTCCGCATCACACAAAACACTGATCATTAAGCGCAACTTCTTTCCGCTGAGGACTTCTTGTGTACGGTGACCACTAACTGTGAACATTAATTTGTCCAAGATGATTGAACCATCTTGGCAGGCTTCGGTATCTTACTATCCTACATTACCCGAAATTTCCTGTTTGACCACCGTATATGTACTGTCTGCTGTACAAATCAGTAGCTTCCCAGGCCCGCTGAGCTGTCTGGAGGGGCTATTAACTTCATTAGCTTCATTTTCCTGGGTCCCCAAGTCGGACTTGTCAGTTCCTTCTCGTCCTCCCCCCTTGCTGCGTGACAGCAGCACAAAGAGAGATCCCTGGAGCCTCAGTCGGCCAACCACCAGAAAAAAGTGTCTGGTATACTTAAGTCATTTCTCCTCCAGATAAAAACTAAAACGTCTGAAAGCCAATATCCAGGCGTGGCCGTCTTGGGGTGGGAGGTCAGGTTGGAACTATATTAAGGTTGTTTTGGGAGAGAGGATTCGTTGACAAGGACTGCTGCTTATGTCCCTAATTTTATCCTGACCCGGTTGCAGACTGTCACGTCACAATGCGACGAAAAAGCGCAGCAGGGTGGCGTTCGTCAGCTGTGGGTCACCCTCTGCCGAGACGTAAACCATTCCTTGGGGAAGTGCCACAGTTAACCCCCTTGAGGAACCTTCAGCGGAAGACGTCTTTGTCGTTGTATTAAGGGCAAGGCAAAAGAAAAAAAACCCCAAGTTACGACTAGGCGAAGACTCCTGATGCTTTGAATCTCGCTTAGAATTTCGGATCGCGAAAGTGTAGTTTAGTTACAGCTACACCATAAACACCGCTTACTATTCAATATGAAGCTGTCATATAGAAAATTAAAAAAGTAAAAACATATCTTTTGCCTCACAGCAATGAATGGCATTAGTTTGGCTACACCACCCGAACAACACATTAACAAAAACAAACACAAACAAATGCACTCAAGCGATGCCAGTCCATAATCTAAATCATTAAACTTAAAGACTTGGCTAGCTGGTTGGTTGGTTGGTTGGTTGGTTGGTTGGTTGGTTGGTTGGTTGGTTGGTTGGTTGGTTGGTTGGTTGGCTGGTTGGTTGGTTGGTTGGTTTATCCGTACACCTGCAGGCTCGCAGAGTTGTACCAGTATCTTTGCAGACCGAAACGCTTAACAGCTTGACAGACTTCATTTCTGAATAGTTAGATATGACTGATAAGGCTAGAGCGGAAAAGGAAAGGAAGCTATTCGTCAACAAACGGTAGCAGCGGGAGTAACAATAATCACAACAACAGCGACAAGAACCGAATTTTCAGATCCCCATATTAACAAAGAAAAAAACCACGCTCACAAGTTCATACAAGGTAGCACACGCATTGAAATTGCTGGCGTTCAGTACTTCGATTACTTGCAAAAAAGAACTTTCTCCTTGTTGTAGTTCAAACTGTGCAAGCCTGAAGTTGGAGAAGGCGAGTGAGAGAGAAAATCCGATTATTTGAAGTGTCATTAGCAGCTGTACATGCGCCTCCTCCAAACCCCCTTCCATGCCACTAACGCCGCTGCTCTGTTCTCATTCTTGCGCGAAATCGCGGGAAATGAAATGTTAAAAATAAAAAAGGAACAAGTGACTACCGCTTGGAAGTAAGCCTAAGTAACAAAAACGTTCGTGAGCCGAGCTGCACGTGAAAGTAAACGACAGACGACACAGAACGCCGACAGTTTCAGGGCATGTTGGGGTCCCTACACCGTGCTCCACTGTGCGAAGAAATGGACGAACGCGTTACTGGAGACGCGAGGACAGTCTTTCCGTCAGCAAGGACACAGGGTCTCACTTCCCTGCTGAGCTTGCAGAAAACAGTTCCTGGATTTTACCCGGGGGTGCTGGGGGGGGGGGGGG
>SMGT01000318.1:95555-126840 GCA_004794575.1 Lanistes nyassanus | reverse complement strand
TACTTTAATTCAACTTTGTATCACTACTTTAATTCAACTTTGTATCAGTACTTTAATTCAGCTTTGTATCACTACTTTAATTCAACTTTCTGTGAACCCAAAATCATATGCCAATAGCTAAACTATTATTAAGAACTGAGTAATTTTCGTCCATAATGCGAAAAACATACAGGTAAATTGACGTGCACAGGAAACTTTTTAGCAGGGTCTACATATAAAGAGATGGTATTAATACAAATTCTATTAACTTTTCCCTACCCCCACCTCTCTTACCCAAAGTTTCCAGTACATACATAAATACGTACACAGATACAGTTTTACGCATAATTCATGAGCTGCTGACCTCTTACCATAAGCAATTATTCTTTCTGGCAGCCGTCTGACTGTTCTCCAATGGGGGAGCCGGAGGGAATGAGGGGCAAATGACATCTGAAAAGCTCAAGCGGTTTGTGACAGGAGTCCTAAAGGGGAGGTAATCAAGTATATGTTGTGTAGGCATCAAATAGAGCTTTTCGATAGAATGGTACTCCCCATCCTCACCTATGGTTGTGAGGTTTGGGCACCATATGTTACTGACCTATGTACAAAACTACAAGTAAGATTCTATAAGATGTTATTCAAACTAAAGAAATCAACTCCATCATGCATGGTATTTGGTGAATGTGGACGCTTTCCTGTTGGCATCCATATCAAGAGTAGAATGCTTTGTTTTTGATTTAAACTTATCAGTGGAAATAATTATGGTAAATTTTCAAGTTCTGTTTATAGAATGTTGCTTAACTTGCATGAACAAGGGATGCTTCACTCGAATTTTATTCACTCGGTTAAATCACTACTGCAAGAACTGGGACTGAATGGGTTATGGTTAAATCAGAATAGTTTGAATGTAACGGATAAATGGTTTAAGAACAAAGTAGACAGATGCTTACAAGATCAATATATTCAACACTGGTTCGAGGAACTAAACACAAAACAGGTATACACAAACTACAGAATACTCAAAACATCATTTAAGCCCGAACCCTATCTCAGAGTGTTACCACCTTCTCACTGCCGCCTGCTCTTAAAATTCTTGACATCAGATAATAACGTCCCTGTTAACAAACTCAGACACGAAGACATCCCTAGTCATGAACGATTATGTACGCTGTGTGACAAAAAAAACATAGGTGATGAATTCCATTATATTTTCTTATGTGACAAATTTACAGCTGAACGCAACACCGCACTGACACCATACTATTTGAGCCGGCCAAATACATTTAAACTTTATAAACTCTTTTCTTGCCAAAACAAAACTGTATTGACCAAGTTAGTGAATTTTGTTAAAATACTTCTTAGTAGGGTACATTAATGAACAGATGATTATGTGCCTATGTTTTTGCACGTGGGTACGTCTGGTTGCGTGATTGAGCGTGTTATTTGGGTGTTTACTAATCATTGATTTTATTTATCAATATATGCATATTCTAATGTCATGTGAATTTATGATTGATGTGTTTTTTGACAATGTTTTTTTTCTTTTTTCTGAATACCCCCTGAGGGTAAAAGAATAAAGAAACTTTTAAATTTTGATCAAAAATCCTGCCCGTGGTCCCCGTGACCACAGATTGTCTTGACCGCCTCGGTGGTGTAGTGGTTAAGGCGTCCGCTTCCGAGGCTGGAGGTCGGTGGTTCGCATACCTAAGACTTAAAAATGAGCAATCTAGTAGCTGCCCTGCCAGACGCCTGGCACTACAGGGAACAGTACTAGGACTGGTTGGCCCGGTGTCAGTATAATGTGACTGGGTGGGACTGAGGCCCGTGTTGCGACAGCAGTCCCACGTGTGGCAGCACGTTAACTTTGTCTAAGCAACACCGTCCTGATATGCACATAGTTTGCGGCTGGACGTTAAGCAACAAATTCCCCCCCCCCGCCAGATTGTCTTACCATACCGTGGTGCAGTTTATAGCAGTTAGACCCCCCCTCCCCCTTAAAATGGCTTCTCAATTCCGCACGCAATAGGGGGCGCAGCAAGCCCAGTGAACAGTTCTGCTGCCTGTGACGGATGCCACTGTAATATTTCGTCTCCACTTGGTTCTCACCGGGGTTCTGGAAAAGGGACAGTACTCTTTGCACTACATTATTGAAAATGTGCGTGGGTAACGAGGTCTTGATGTTGCGTGAGACTTAACCTTTACGGCAAAAGAAAAAAAAAGCAGCGGATAAGATTGCTTTTTAAATTGTTGAACATCACGTCACCAACGAAAACTGTTTCAGGACCAGGGTAGGAGGGAAGGGGAAGCCAAGGGAAGGTTTATTCTTCACCCCTGAGGGGCATATAGAAATTAAACCCACACAAACACAAGCACACAGTATTACTAATATCAACAAGTCCCATAATAAAGATAATAAGTGGCAATATGCGAAAAGGTAGGGAAACGTTGCCAGGGAAAGGGAAAGACGGAGGAAAACGGTTAACTAAACTTCTTTTCCCTTTCGTGTTTCGCCTTATAAATAAGCGAGTTTCAATATCATGCAGAATCAAGACCTCTTTACCCCGACGGCCAGCCCTGTAAACACTGGCACATAAAGAGGGAGTATGTCTGTTTGTGCTGAACCCAGGATCCGTAGCTATAGAGACTCTCTGTACTGGTGACATTCAAACGTTATCGCTAAGTTCCGTCCCCGCTCCTTCTTTTCATCAGACGGGATAGTAGAAAGAGATAGAGGAGTCCATCAACGCACCCATGCACACACATACACACACGCGCACACACACTAACAAATTACCATAGCGAATCCAGCCGTTGACGCCAGAAGACCGTGCTTTATCCTATTTCCACTCCTGGAAGAGCGTGACTTGGTTCGAATTCACAGAAAGAGCGTTAATTTGCAGAAAGCCTAAACTGATTACTGGCCGGAGAAGAGAAAGAATGGCAGTATTCGGACCATACTCATGGCCAGTCAAATCTGACCACAAGCGGACATGAAGCAGAGGGCTGTGTGAGAAGAGACGCGCACCTACACCAGCTTTGTTTCAACAGTCACATTCAGAACGTCTCTTTCCCAGGGCGATAATTGTCTTGCTCTGATTCCGGAGAATGGCTCTCGACGAAAAATAAAAGATGAAGTCCAAAGACAGACGTTGATGAAAGTTGTCTGTGTCTATATTACGCTGCAGTTGAAAGAAATGTCCCCAGGATCCACATGATATCCTTGGCATGACATCAGTCGATAGTCGAAAGTCAGTCAGTTACATGTAGTTCTACTGTACGACTAACACGCCTTACAGAGGACTGTTTCCAAAGCGTTTGGCCAGTAACAAAAATTGGCAACTGGAACCAAAGGTAAAGTAGCATACAGTCGAATGTCACGTGCCCAGTGACAAAACGTGATTTCGTCAACCTTACAATAGATCTATGAAAACCACATTTCTGTTGCTTTGCTGTCGAAGAAAGCTTGTTCGGCGGCGGGGGGGGGGGGGGAAATCTCTCATTCGAAATCGGATGATGTCTTGTGTTGCTGAATGCGGGATCAGTTGGTCATTCTTTTTTTTTTCCTTCAATTTAGTCGAGCCGTCTGAGACTGGCTTTAAGAGCGCGTTTATTGAATGCCGTGGCATGCACGCTGTCTGACGTCAAGCGCCTCCAGACATGCCAGCTCCGACACAGTGTGACGTCATGGGTCAAACGGCGAGAGGATCTAGGTCTGAGACTGAAACTCTCTTGCGAGATAAACTGTAAGCTTGATTGATGGCAGCTGCCGCATCATCTGCACAGACAGGCCGCCGAGGAAGAACGGAGGCGGAGGGCGATGCAGAGACCCGCCCTGCTTCTACAAACACGGTCGGGACTTGGAGCCGCTCGGCTTTGAAGTGTAGCAAGCCGTAACTTCGCGATCAGCCTGTCGCTGCCTCTGTCACCGAGGGACAGCTTACGGAAGATTGATTCCAACGAGGCTGAAATGGCTCCAGTGGGAAGATTTGCTGGGAATAACGTGTGGTTTAGCTGGTTTTAAAAAGTGGACATTTCGTGGGCGTCAGGAAGAACAGATTTTGAAATTCATTTTTTCCCATTCCTTTGCTTGTTTAAGATGCCAACTGAGACTTACTAAAGGAACTTAAACTAGCAGATCTAGTTTTCCTGTAGGAATTTATTTAGTCTGACAATAATAGCACTGGCCAAGCTATTATAAAAAAGTAGGCCAAATGCCCGCAACAAAAAAGTCATTTTGTTTTGTCAAAAATGGATCACATGTGTTCTGCATAGAGTTTCAAGTTGACAGAAGAAAAAACAGCACCATTCACTCACGCACCAGAAGGAAACAAAGTCTCTAGTTGACACACGAATTTATTTGTTTAAGGATATTTTCACGGAAGGTATGCCTGTACACTTGTTTGCCCCGTCAATGAATTACCTATTATTTATGACTTGTACGTCCAGTTAACCCCTCTCTCCCCTTTAACAACTAGTGATGCTACCCAAGGCAGGGCTGCATGGCGTTTACGTCTGCCATAAAACGGTGATCTTTTCGGCATGTGTATTTCACGTGCACAGTTCCGAAGATTCCGTAAAGCTGCTTATGTGAGAGTAAGACTCTTAGCAAAATGAAGATGGACTTACGCAAAGATGTGTTCCCATCGTTCACAAAATTAAACTTGAGAAAATAGTACATGTTGACGCTACTTTAATTCCCAAGTGCCTACCACAGCATAACACTGATATATTTTTAAATCGTATTTCGTACACCTTTGAATCTCCTTTTTAGTGCAAACAGTTCGCGACTCTGAGACTATATTCTATCGTCCTAATCATGGCAATCTTTGCTTCGTCGAACTTCAGAGCCAGAGAATTCTGCTAAGTCCTGGTTAAACTGGTCTGTGCTCGACACCATTCATCAGTTAGAACTATTTACTTACACCCATAGACCGACTCCCTTTGAAAGCATTGGGAACACACGGCATTAAGCCTCTCTCGCGTTTCGACCACATTGAATGAAAACAAGCCATGCCGACCGTACACAGTTCGACTAAGATTAACAGAGTCAGAGAAATAGTTCATTCGTTCATGTGTCAAAAGAATTGGTTTCATCTGATTTCCATCGAGAGATTTCTCTCGCAAGGTTTCCCCACTGAGACTGTAATAAGAGCATATTTCTGCTCTTTAAAAAAAATTATCCAGCTTTCACGAAATGAAAGAAAACTTTCTGTAGCAGTCCTTTCGACTAGTTTCTTACTGTTTTCAATCTACTCACTCTAACTGTGGAATCTCGGCGTTTAACCAGCCATATGCAACAAAGATTTCATCCCATTACATTAGATACAGTTTCTCCACAGCTTCTGTTCAACATAGCTTTAGCCAGAATCTATTTGTGGACAGCAGGGTCCGCGTACCAGAGGAAGAAATGACACGACACTATTGTTGATGAGGGCATGGGCTAGTTGTTCTTTACCACTACTTTCTTTTCATTTAGTCGACTTGTGTGAAGATGGCATAACAGTCTGTCACAAACCGCTAGGTTTCTTGAGGCTAATTGGTCTCGCTCTATTTGTCAACCCCGCTACAACTTCGTACAGCCAGAGTGACAGCCATTCACGCTCGAGTCCTAGGCGTTTAAATACATTGAATTAACGGCATATGATCTCGTCTTTAAACGCGTCAGAAGTCTTGGCACACACGTCCTGTCAGAGGTGGTGCGTAAGCTTTACTATCTCGGCACTGAATCAGTTCAAATCTGGTTTTAAACAGACGTAAAAGTCTTAGGAAACCGACCCTTCCTTTGTTGGAAGGAAGTTCCTATCAGGAGAACGAAACGCCTTAATCAGACAGTTTGTCCAACAGCTTTACCAGACGATCAGCTTCACGCCTGGTTGCTTTCAATATCTTGCGCTTCATTGACCCCGGGTAATGACCAAGGGTAGAAGGGTCGAAAAAACCATAGCTGTAGTGACTTGTTACACCAGGAGTGCGTTGCCTACGCGCTGAGTCGCGAGTACAGACCCGGGTAATAATGTCCCTGACATCACCACTCAAGTCTGTTCGCGATTATCGCGTGAAGGCAATTCGCGTCAGTTGTGCCCCGAGCCCCGGTCATCTGTGCCCTTGGTGTTCGTTTGTTTTTGTATTCAGTTCCTTGCAGTCATACATTTTTCTCAATTTTAAGCCCAGAGGCGACCATAGGGAAAATATGTGTTTATTGGCTGACTGGGGACCCCTGCTGGGTCCTTAAGAGCATATATGCGCTTAATTCCTAGTTTTTACACACGTAAAATTTTCATACTCACGTACCCAAATGTTCATATACACATGCCCAAATGTTCACACACGTGCCCAAATGTTCATATACACTTGCCCAAATATTCATACACACGTGCCCAAATGTTCACATACACGCAGCCGAAGGTTCGTATATGCACTGGGTTTGACGGACTAGAACGCGCATTTGTCTGGTTAAGAAAGCCAAGGGCTGCAGCGAATCCCTCGTCTGTTTTTCTGATATGAGAAAAACCAGTAAAGGTGCTGCCTAAACAATGTTGTCCTTTTTGCCTGAACGTCACATGAAAGTACTGGTTGACCTGGTCGGTCACCCGGATCGATCGCTGTAAGGTGCGAGAGGCGCGTCAAGTGAACCGGAGAAAGTACAGCTGTATCCCGATACGCTACGTGTTGTTCTCTGTCTTTACAGACAGGGGGAAACTATTGGCAAGATTGTGAGTCAGATTGCTTGCGGAAAAACGGGGAGTGAAGGGAGGTAGGTGCATGTACATTGTCGACATCAGAGGCATGCCACAGGCAATTAGAATGTCTCAGAGATATAGAATGTCTCAAAGATAGAAGACAGAGACACACAAGATAAAAACTTGTCATGTAGTTGTAGGCGAAAGTGATTTGTGTGTGTGTGTGTGTGTGTGCGCGCATGCGTGCGTGTGGGCGTGTGTGTGGAAGAGGCACACTGAAAGACATTGGGGTTAAATATCACGCGACTGCAGGCACACAGTTATTGCATATTTTCTACAAGGCGCCCGTTTTGTTTCAGAAAAAGATATTGTTTAGTCAAGACAGAAGTTTAAATTTTAAATGCGGATACCTACTGAAAGGGGTGAGGTCGAAATCACGTGAAACCACAGAAAGCTACCTGTTATCCATCTATAAGATGCATTTCTGACATCTAGAGACATGCACCATTTCAGCAGTATATGTCATCATTCCCCTCCCCCCACCCACGTGTTACTGGGCATGCCCATTTTAGGGTCTGGCTCATGAACTAAAAGATCAGGCTGCAACGTCAGCACACAGTCAAAATCAGTGTTACTTAGCCCTCCAGCTTCCAGGAGAGGTCAACAACGACGTGAAAGAATGCCAGGACTTATGGCGGAAGTATTATAATATCAAAGACTATAGAAGACAAGAGCAGCGTTTTTATACATTAAATATATATATATATACAGTATATACACACACATAATGTATAAAGCTTTCAACGACTAAAACAAGAGATGAACGAGGTGTTGGTAAGCAACCAACGTATTAACCGTATCACAACAAAAAGATGAGAATAAACTGTGTCGTAATGATCGTATTGATTTCTACGACGTAACATATATGACGCAAAGATTTTGACGTATTTGACGTAGTGAAGAAGCGAATGACGAAAAACCGGCAGTTACTGGTCTATGGTTTAAAGAAAGTGGAAAAAAAAACAAACATAAACAGGCGAAGTCAGAACTGAACTTTTTCCTCTTTGTCCTATTCAGCTGTACACAAAAACAGGTTTGTGAGGACCCACAACAAGCTAAAAGCTTATAGGGAATTTTATTTGTTGTGTCAGATACTTTCCGGTGTCTGTATCTTGTATAAACAAACACGCAAAACACTGCATTGATGTCAAATTAAATAATTTATGTGACCAGTTCCACTCGCACGTTTGTTGATCTCTGTCAAATCGTGTGGTCAAGCCCGACTGCTCTTTGGCTGGCGGATGAGTTCTGGAATACAACACGCTATATGCGAAATGGAGTGTGTCCATACTTTTTAGAATGCACTACATTGATTGTAGATTTAGAGCTTATTAGAGGCATTCGGTGGTGGAAGAAAAGGCAGGTTGCCGTTTTTGTGCTGAAGTTTATTTGGAGGTCTAAACAAGGCTGCAGCATAGCTTGGCAACCCGTCTAACCTACCTGATGTCAAGGCCACATTTACATCCATTTCACATATTAGTCCCCTGTCGAGTTGTTTTAAGCCGTCCACAGAAACACCCGATAAGACGTTCTGAATATACTTGTCTCTTCTTTCTACCACATAGGATCTATTCCGGTGAAGTCCTCCGTAGGGCTGATACAACCTTGAGAATTCCAGCAGGAAATAAACCATCCTCCAGCCAACGAAAGATGAACTTCGACTGCGCGCGATTTGACAGCCGGTGTTGAACGTGCGGGTGAACCTACGCGTGTGGCATAGCCTTTAGTCTTCCTTTGCAGTGCTTGTCAAGCAGACAAGTATTTTTTATGACTAAAATTTTATTTATTTTTATTCTTTTGCATGCTAATGAGTGGATAACATTATAGTTCCAATTCTTCTCATTAATAAGTATTAACATATCAACAGAATTTTTTCTGTCCGTCATCCTTTCTTTGATTTAAACAAATGTTTATTTGTGTGTCTTCTTCGACGAAAGACCAACTTCCTCGCCCAGATATCTTTTTCCTCGCCCAAAGACCGACGTTCTCGCCCAGATACCTCCTTCCTTGCCCAAAGACAGACTTGCTCTTTTGACACAGCAGACACTCTGTTCGGTACGTCTCTGTGTGGATCCTCATGTGGAATTCAGAACACATATACCACGACACAAGTCCACATCAGCACCTGGCTGACACTGAGGTGTTGTTAAAACCCACTCAGTGAAATGAGCTTGACTGTCGTCCGTGTCGGGACTGCGCTGTTCCTCCTGTTGCAGTTCTTGTCGCTGTTTGCCGTGATTACGCATGGCCTGCACCCTGTTTTCCTCACCCAATCAATATCTGCCAGAGCCCCGAAGCTGAAGAAAGATGCTTCGGAAATTCTGGCCTTGAGACATCTGACCAGCCCTATACTGACGACACTAGTTTCCTACGCGAGGCAAAAATAAATAAATAATTAAAAGAAAGAACGAACAAATATTTCCGTGTGCTGGTAGAATGTTTAAAAAAAGGGACACGTACACTTTCCAAACATGTCGTATCAGCTTATTCTGGAAGCAAGCACGACTGGGTAGCCGTTAACTGCGTCATTAAGTGTCGCAAACCTGGAATTTGTTTGTCTAATGGCTCAGCTTGAGGCTGTCTGGCACCGTTGGATAGGCAACTGTGAAGCTGAGCAGGCACTTTTCTCTTGTCCGTGCCGCAGAGAACGCAAAAACCGGCCATAGCACTGAGTGTGTACAGGTACACGCTGCGCTAAAATGTGCGTGCATATCTAAAGAGGAAACTCAAATTTCCGCACAGAGATAGTCTTGTACTTGCATTTATTTTATGACACAGATCCTCGTCCCCTTGATCTAGATACTGATCCTGTCTGGTATTTGATGGAAATGCCAGTTTCCACGGCGTAAGAACTGCACACTGACCTTACAGCTAGTTTGTATACTGTCCACACTTTGCGCTGAAATCCCCTTCACCACGTCTGAAGGACTGCGCGCGCAGCTGTTCTGAATCCCCAATGATCTGGGAGAAGAGCTGAGACTTGATAAAGACATAGTTGTCTGGGTCGTGACCTAACCCTACTGCAGGTATTCACGCAGTATAACAATACATTTTCTTTCGCACTGAATCTCTTCGGATCTTTGCAGCTCTTGCTACTGTTATCTCTGTGATCCAAATTAACGAGATCAGCTAGTCTTCTTGTTATGATCATCACTGTCAGATGGTGTCTTTAAAGTTCAGAATGATGGGACAAGTAATTTGTTTCCGACCTTTTCGGTGAACGCGCTTCACGATGAGTCAAATTATTTGTATCATGTGAATGCCGATTTCAAGATCAACTTCTCAGCGAAATGATGCAAGGAGCCTCGCAGTTTGTGTAGCGTTGGAAGTGGGAGCGTGAAGACGACACGGAAAGTGAATTTCACAATAGCAAGCCAGACTCTCCCCCTCCCCCCATTCTCCGTTAAAAAAATGAGCGAAACATTAACTGATTTCAAAAGACCAATTTTGTAAGCAATCTAGCCGAGCCCAGCCGAACATGAAGCGAAGCCAGCTGTCGACTAAGTGAACAGGCCACGTCATTCATCACGTCCATTGATCTGTGACAGGCTGCCGTCCGCTGTTAAGCAGGCAGAACGTTTCCATAATAATCGATGCGAGACCATTGGTAATCACTTTCTTTTCCACTGACAGACTTTGATTTTTTAAAAATTCCTCTGGAGCGGTACGGAATTCGCGAAGCACGTGCTGTGCAAGTTTGACCTGGAAACTGAAACGAAATTTTTTTCCAGGAATATTTTCGATCACCCGGCAGAGTGTCACTGCTCCCGTCAACTGCTGCTATAGCTGCTTAACTGACAAGTTTTTTTTTCAGTTTTTAAAATCTGATTTCGTTCGTATCTTAATATTTTTTCTTTCTTGCTTGCTTTCTTTGCCAGTTTCATACTCGAATTCACTATAAAGTCTTGATAAAAAACCCAAACTTTTTCTTGTTTCTTTTCATCTGAGTTCTCTATCTTATCTTATTCTTTCTTCCTTTATTTTCTTTCTTTACTCTTTTAATACTCAAATTCACAACACGCTTGAAAAGCCTATGTTGAATCACACGTCTGTGTTTATTGCACTATAAGAAAGAAACTTCACGGAGAGACTTTACAATATTATCAAACGGGACCTTATCCCCAAATTTTTATATAAAATCATTCACACCTTGATACTGGCTGATAGTTCTCCACTTTACAGTATAAACCTGTCAGATACCGAGATAGAGTTGGAACAAAGTCTACCAGCGGAATTAGATCGTGGTTCTTTTTCACCAGTGTAAGGGCTTCACTGCTCAAGATTCTGTCTAACCTGTTTCCCCTCTATGCGTTTCCACCCAAAATATCAATGACCATTTATTTCACGTTGTTCTTTTGATATAACTTGCTAAGAAAAAAATGTGGCTCCAGTATTAAATTTAGTAGAACACTATTTTGAATTCGGAAAAGGAAAGCGCAAGATACATGCCCCTAGGCTGGGTTCCATAAGCGTTCGCATTTGGACTTTCTGTCATAACAGGTGTCATAAGGCCCAATAGGCCCTCTACATTTTACGTGCACCTTTACTTAAGAACAGGGATAAGAATGGTCATGGAGCCCAGCCTGCAAATGGAGAAAAAAAGCTATGGCATACGGTCTAGAGCTAAATAACTAGTTCTCTCGTTGTATAAATAGAAAGGTCCTTTCCAACACGAATGCGAACTGTCGGAGCTTGCAATGGCCAACAGCATATCGAGGAAGCAGTGTAGTAACTACAGAACTGACTTTCGAATAAACATCCCAGAAGCGCGACTAGGTTAAACTTGTTTTTCCTCCCACCCCTTGAGTCGGACAAGTCAGGTCTTCATGAGATGGATTCATTTGTTTGGGCAAGATGATTTTAGACCAGAAAGATCAAAGGACGCGGAGGACTCCACTCAGACTGTAGCGCACAGGCTCTTTGTTTGCACCCACGCATACACGTGGCTAGCCTTAGCTTTGTGATATGCAATCAGTCCACGTAGCTGACCCATAAAAGTTTCGGTAGAATATCATGAAGAGGAAGAAATCAAGTAGGAGACTTTAATTTCTTGCTGCCCTACAGAATCCAAATGTATAGTAAATCGAGTCACGAACCATTTCTTTACTTGTTTGTTCCAGATAATACAGAGAAACTGGCGGGCAGGTGAAGCCGTCATCCAATGACGTCAGCAATGGCAAAGGAAACTCCATTAGCTTAGCCCGGCATCTGGCAGCATGGAGGGGAGCGAAACAAAACACGACCCAATTAATGAACCCTGCAGTTTCTCGCAGACCGACTCTGCGTTTAGCGCGTTGCACGTGCCGAAGTCCGGAACGAGAGCGCTGCTGCCGATCACGGGCCAGGATCTCAATATATTTAATGAAATAAAGCAGTTTGTAAATGCCGTCTTTAGTGTTATCACTCGAGCACGAAAGCAAGCACAGTTATAGCACAGGCGCAGCATATAACAGTGGCACGTAGGAAGTATTATCAAATTGCTTCTGTTTGGTAATTATCCATGCTCGCCAGCAGGAGGAAAACCCGCTCCCCGGTCTAAATCTCTTTCTAAGAGTAAAGCTTCAAAGAATTTCTCAGTCCTGAATTTCATTTTAATTAGCAAAAAGAACACACCACAAAGGGATTCCATTTTTTCATTGTTTTCCTTTACAAGGTTTAATCGCCCACAAATGCCACTCGATACCTTAAATTTATAGCCATTGTGGATGAAAATGGAAGGAGAAAGATTGAAAATAAAATCCAAATGAAAAGTATGTTCCGTGTGATGATCAAAGGTGCTGAAACTAATGACAAGCTAGCATTGTACAGAACCATATACTCAGCAGATGCACAGCCCTCGGTGTGTGCTTGTTCGTCCGTCGCTCCAGCTTCCGCTTATCGTGACGAGCTGTGCTTGAGGCTACATGACCTCTGAACCTGATGACGTCATCGGAAACGCATGAGCACAATAGTATGTTCTGAGGTTTGAAAGACTGCATGCAGTTATTGGACGGCATCGCGATATCGATTAGGGATCGCCGCTTGCCAGCAACCTAATTATGCGATATACGGTTTATCAGTTGGAAGACATTCTTCCACAGAAAAGTTACAGGAACTGCATGACTTACTGGGCTTATAACTGAGGAACAAGCATGACTGAAACAGCTCAGTGCTTTTGTTAACAGAAAGCTTGTTTTCGCACGAATAAATATTCAAAACAGACGAAAACACAACAACCAGTGATACCCAGATGATATTAAAAGTTGCCTTTTGGATTTGAACGTTTTGCGCAGCATATGAAATGCTAAGATAGGACGAATCCTACTTTTTCACTTCGCAATGTCCTAACTTCGGGGATTGCAAATTTCATTCGGCAGAAGGAAAGAAAGATGGAATTAAACGTACCTGGTCGTGTACGGCTGTCACGAACATCTCTCTGGGAAAAAAAATAGGCCGGCCGAACGAGGCTGAAAGACTATATTAAAAATCACTGAATGAAACTGTGTTTAGAGTCTAGCTTTGCTTGGTTTGAAAAGGTTTACGTGTTGTGAAATTAACTTGCCCGTCGCTCACACATGACGTCATCTTTTCGCTTTTGCCCAGCTGTAGCGAACCTGTACCACAGACGTTGTCAAATGTCTTAACCAATTTCACATATGGTGTCAGTGACTGCATATTTATCAGCAAGACAGTGGTTTCGTCTCTTCGACTAAGAAAAGTGTGTGTGGGGGTGGGGTGGGGGAGGGGGTGGGCGGTTGAGAGACAGGCATCTGCGGGACAAAGACTGGAAGTGTTGTTAGAGAGGTTAAGATCTGGTGGGGAGTTTTTTTTCGTTCGACTCGTTTTCGTGGGAGAAGCACTACAAATAACGTCGATATTGCTTTTTTTGGCGCCAAAAGTAGCCACCACGTACAATTGCGACACCCAAACCTCCCCAAGGGAAAACATCTTTTAATCAAAAGCATAATTTAGAGGTCGTTTTTATTTTAGCGCAACAGTGCTTGTGTCTTTTAAATGACAGCATAAAAAATAATGTATTGATGCGTAAAAAATCCCTTTTTATGCAAATCTATGTGCAGTGGCACCGGAATAACGAGCGCGCGCGGGCGCGCTTACATACACACAGATTTTACATCGGCACTGAGAAATAGTCACCAAACTAATGCTGCCGATATGGTCGCACTGGCATACATGATGCAAGGGAAGACATATAGTCGACCTGGCCACGAATTACACCTATGTGTAAATATTATTCCTTTACGGAAGTTAACTTATTGGGTCAAGGTGAAATAGGTCACGTGGCAACAATCGCGACCTGCGATTGGCTGCATTTCGACCTATGTGAAATTATATTCGCCTGAATGAAATTCGCCTAATATGTGACCGCTTTCGCCAACCATATGGTCCTATACCCAGCCTTACCTGACCCATCTTGCACAGGGTACGGAGAAGGGTAAAAACCGGTTTAGGTGACCGTGCAAGAATTAACAACGTAAAAATAACATAGGATACAACACAGTAAAGCGATTCTTGAGCTTGCTTGCATAGGCTTTTATATCCTTTCTTCACCGATGTATAATCATAAAAAGGCAGATATTATTCACAGCTAAAAGCGCCTTTACAACTCTTAATTATAACCAGATATAGGACCGCTCTTACCAGCCTTGGGGCGGGTTGCTTGCACATAAAATAAGGGAAATTATGCGGGCTTACGACTGCTTCTAAAATTGGAAAGGCATCATCATAATAATAATACGAACACTTCTGCAGCCCAGCAATGTCAGCAAGTTAAAAAGAAAATGTAGACCTGTCAAGAATAAACTGAAAAAAAAGGGATCAAGAAGAAAAGTTGGGACACACAAATTCAAATACCCTGCCGAAACCTGATCACAAAATAAGCATCTTTTTAGAAACGTGACAACCAGTTAATGTACGTATTTACAGCTGACATGGAAACGTAACTAATTTTATGACGTACGACATACGGCCCGTAATCTATAACCGCCGAATGCACTCAAGGCAAAAGCCAGTTTGATCCTTATAACATGCAGAACTTAACTGCCCATTTACGATTTAATTCGCATGCGGGAAAATCCAAACGATCGAAGACATTTCATATACACCAAGAATTCCAAAACAGTTCGCAGAAGCTAGGGGCTAGGAGATACAAACAGCTTGTCACCGCGCGTAAATATCGTTGTCACATAGCAAAAGATCTCGAAAAAAAATAAGTACCTCTACGAATTGGAATCAATAATCATATTAGACAGATTAGAAACTGGAGAGCTAAATTAAGAAACCTTCTGTACAGTTTTTTTAAGTATATGCATAACCTTACATCAGTCAAAGACGCAATATATATATATAGAGAGAGAGAGATTGCTGCAGAAGAGACTGTGTCGACTTTCCTCTTTTCTGGTCTTGCGCGATCATGTGACCTAGAAAGCCTTCCAAAACTCGTAAGGAACAAAAGATTAGCAACGCAATATAACCCCATTAAATTTAAACCTGTGGGATTTCTTTTAATCCTACTTGATTTATATACCAAAACTAAATGTTGAATTGTACATGTTTGGATATAAATTTCAGTTTTTTCATCCTCGCGCAATAATTTAATTTGGAAACTGAGATCGTACACTGTCAGCTCGTATCGTCTGTCAAGTAAGCATTCGAGGCCTGCTTTGTAGGCCCAGCCAGCGGAGCGAGCGAGCGCGAGCGATCGGTGATCAGCAGAAGGTTCTGCTATGACAGTTCAAGAGGGAACACACAAACAAGCATGCCTTCATGAAGTTGGGTAATCGGCAGCGGGTGTTAGTGTGGGTATGGCGACCAAGGTGGTGTATTTCTTGATCGACGGCCGAGAAGAGCAAGCGGAATTCCGTAGTGATGACGAAAGTGAAGATGTGCGAGGTAAGGAAATGGAAGCAAAATTTTCCGAACTTTCTGCCTGTCTGCTCAGTTGAGAACTGGAAGCGTAACCTTCTGCAGCTAGCAGTGCATCCGTGCTTGAGGTCAGTTTTAAACCTTACCGCGTTCTTTTATACGAAGAATCTTCCATTTCCTACGTGTCGTACAAAGCCATCATTTCAGCGTTTGAAGTACCCGCACATAGTACCAAAAGTGTTGATAAGTCAATAAAAACATTCAAGAGTTTTGAAAACTTTTAGAAACTTTGACGTATGAAAGACATTTTGAAGTCAGAAGTGGAATGATCTGACTGCACGTTTGAGTTTAAGAGTTGCAAGAAAACGTGCGTTCGACAGGTACATTAATGTACTTTGTAGCTGCAGAGGTTTCTCGTTTGCTAGCTTCCACAAAATCCTGTGCTAAACGAAACTGGGTGTGGTTTGAGGTTAGGGGAGGTGGGGGGGGGAGGTGGAATTGCAGAAGTGACGACCGCAAGTGGTTAAGTAGATAGTCGAATTAAATGAGTAGTGAGCATAATCACAGAGCAAGTGTGTGGGGGAAGGATGTGAATAAAATATGTTTGTGTAATGAAACATTCTAACAGAGGAAAGTGCAATTTATTTGATAAAACTGGTCGTGCCTCTTCTGCAGCTAGTTTGCAAATTAAACAAGAACACGCCACTGCAGACCGAATTGTTAATGCTGGAAGAAACCGTTCCAGTCAACACTTATAACTTAATTTTAGCAAGCTACTTCATATTTTATGATGCTTTGAACTACTTTGAAATTACCTGGTTATGATTCAGCTTTGGACAGGTCAAAATCACCACTGCTGTAGTCTGCAGAGTAAGGTGGTAGCACATGAGGTGGACAAGAAACATTCACTGGCGATGCCATTGATTCAAAATAAGTTAAAAGATGTTTTTGCTTGTAAAAGTACTTTTAGAATGTAGCTAAGCAGCCTGTAGTAGATATTTCTAATAATTTTTCTTAAGCGTTAAGGGGTAGGAAATGTGTTTATGAATAAGCATGCATTATCTTCCTATGAGAAATGATAAATTTCCTGTACAATTACTGATAACAATAATAGGATATTTGAAAAGAAACCATTGAAATCTACATTGCAATATGCCACTAAATATGAATCTAATACAAGTACATGTAAACTGTTAGCTATGATGAACATTTATTATTCCCAGATAAAAGCAGTGACCTTCTTTCCAGTATTTTAGACTAGAGACAAAACTAGAGACTTTCATTTGAAATGAGATGTTATTGCTGTCTCAGATGTGTTAATCCACAGACTGTGCTACATAATTGTAAGGGTCTTACATTGGGAGGTTTGTGGGACATTTTACCACCATGTAAGAGCATGGCTAACAAAATTCATTAGACGTTAATACTACATAACATTCTTTCTGGGAAAGAAACACCACATTCTAAGCATCCCTGATTAAGAAGAAAGGAACCGTCAGTTTTATTATGGCTTTCTCATTAGAGGGATGAAATTTTTTTAGGTTTGTAAAAATCCAGGAGAAAGGAAAACTGGTGTGGGAAGACATTGCAAAAAATTAGATTGTGGAACTGGAGTGGGCAAAGATTGGTTGTAGTAATGTTTGGGCATAAATTTGTTCTATAGATGTCGCCACCTAATAGTAATATCTGTATACATTTCTTTCTTTGTTTTTGCATGCTTTTGTTCATTCATTCGTTCTGTCTCAGTCTTTCAACGCAATGACTAGATTTTAAAGTTGCCAGAATGCTTTTTCCCCCCACCTGATTTGATGATAGGTAATTGTGCAGTTGAATTAACATATGAGTAAATATAATGTTGCTACTGTTGTTCGAAAACTGTCTTTTGGTGGAGAGCTGCTTTGCACAGGTGGCTGAGAAAGCTAATGCTAAAAATATTTTCCTTAAATTACTCCCTAACTTATCTTTCTTTTTGTCATAGCCAGCAAAAGCAATCTGTTCTTCCTGGCACACAGTGATGTAGAACTTTGTATGTCCAGTTAAGTGTGGGCCATAATGTAGAGGTGAAACATACAGATGGTGTTGGGTTTTGGATACAGTGTAAACATATACATTCGTGTGACAATGTGGCACCTTTCTGTCAGGGTGGGTGACTGTTGAGGTTGTCTGTAGGTACTCTTGCTTTGTACTCAGTTCCACTCAACCAGCATCCATCATCATTGATTCTGCACATGCCTACACCATGAGAATTTAAAGCTGACTTATCACTAGCCAAACAACCTAGAAGTCATAAGCAGTGGTGTCACCAAAAATTTTCTGGCTGTATTTTTTTGGTTGTATTTTTTAAATATATATTTTATCTAAATCTTGTATATTCTCTTACCTTAACCTTCCTTCCTGGCCCTGTATGCATGTAAACTGTACTAAATTTATACTTCAGTAGTGGATTTTTTTTTGTCTCTGAAAACACTGATTTGGCAAACTTGGAATAAGCTATTTGCTCCTGAGATTCAACAATAACTTAATTATTACTGAATAACAAGGGGAAAATAGGTTTTGCAGTTTTCATACATGAGAAATCCAAGGAACTTAATCTAGAATGAACAAGACAGTTATTTGGTGTTCTTGCATTCGGGGCCTGCTGCAGCTTTGCAATAGTATCTTGTTAGGTTTTTTCCAAAGGTGACAAAATATTTAAGAAAATATGTAGGTGCTTTATAAAATCAATGAAAGCAGATGGTATTGATCTGAACAAATTGCCTATAATAGAGAGGCAAACAAATTTTGAAACCCCTTTAACTGAATACTTTGATATACAGTGAAAAGTTACAAAGTATTTGGAGATGGTTGTCTTGCTGGATGATTGAAGCTTTGTTAGAGAGCTAACCTAAGTCTTTTTAAGGCATAGATAATATATTTTAAAAATATATTGGACAAAGCTAGTTAAACAATATTAAAACATTCAAGCCTGAAAATAGTGCTATAAATTTTGTTTGATTCAGAATATAGAACAAGAAATTCCATGTTAGTATGCCAAAGTCCAGTGGAAAGAATGTTCCCACATAGTGTTTCACATGAGTTTGCAAGCACACACACACACACATTAATCGCCACCGCAATGGGCACATGCTATTTCATTCCTTAGTGTTGGATATCAAAGAATGGAGAAAGCTGTGTTAATGCCGAAGTACTGGGTTAATATATAGCTCCCCAAAATGGATCTTTGAGCATCACTCTGAGGCAGTAGGCACCGCTTCAGTCTATTATACAGCACAGTAGAGCCTGCAATGTATGTAAAAGTGGTTTACCGGGGCTGGGAGTTGTTCATTTGAATGCTTATATGTAAGTTAATTTGGGAGTCCAAAGTCACTGGGAGCTGAGGGTCAACCGAGGTGATTCAGCAGAGTTCCTCGCAAAGGGTGACATCAAACCTCAGCTGAAGAGAAGGAAATCGGGGAAATGGAACTCAGTCATTTGGGGGGAAAGCATGACAAACGGATGATGAGTTCATTTTTGTCCCCATAACTAGTTGGCGTCGGTTCTCTGGTAGATGGAGGGGGGATAGTAAACAGTAGTGAGATGTAAGGATCGAAAAGCATTGAGCCGTGCTAGGTTGTATGAGATTTTATATCTGCTTTCCATACATAAAAGTGCACATAAATTGCAGAGGGTGGATGGGTTATATGAGAAGTTCATTTAATATAAAAAGGGAAATAAGAACTTGCCAACATAAAGTGTTCCCATCCTCAATTTTTTAAGTGTTCCTGGCAGGTGTTAACAAGGAAAAGGTTCATGAATGACTCTAATATATGGAGAGTAGATGCCAGTGCTTTCACAATCGCACCCAGGGATCTGATGCAGCTGCCTGAAGACGCACAATCTGCAGCATTCACAATGCATCTCAGAAATCAGCTGCTGCAGTGGCAACACGGAGGTCGACGACAGGTTGACCGCATGAGGTCCGGGTCTGCTGTTAAGCTGTCACTTAGGGCTGTAAAACAAGCCACAAGTTCAAAGAGCGGCAATCATATCTTGGTATACTGTAAAGGTTGACCCAAAAAAAAGATTTGAAGAGATCTCAACAACTTTGTTAGGTTTAAAAACTGCAGAAATTAAAAAAAATGAAATTGAAGAGTGGGGTTTTAATGCTTTGTGTTTCAAGAAATGGTTGAAGTGTAAAATCTGGCTGTAATGGCTATGGCATGAGCATCTGCGTGCGTGTTTGCCCTTCAGGCACGCCGCATTAATGAACCCCCTGCGGCAAAATGTGAAGCCCGAAGGACCAGTTAAATGGCTCTTTTAACGTTTCAAAAATGGCCTGCGCTTATCTTTCTCTTTGGATGACCACCTTCCCGGAGGTGGAAAAAATTTTGAGAGAAACGTAATTTTTCTCCTGGCTTAGAGTCTTTTGTGTCAAATCTTGCTCTTCGCATTTTAGTGTGCGTGTGGGGTGTATGATGGGAGTAGCGGTGGGGTAAGAGTGCACAGAAACGCTTGTAGCGCAGCATTGGTTCAGAGAGGACAGGGCATTGAAGCAGAGTTGAAGATGAACTTCCCTTGCGTTTACTCCCACCTAGTGACGTGTTGGCGTGGAGTGCGGGTAATTCAGTTTCTTTTACTTGACGCGGGCGTGCATGTGCGGTGTGTGTGTGAGAGAGAGAATTGCGACAGACGCCGTAGAAGCTGATTTGAAACGTTTTATAGACACATTTGCGTGCAAAATGTTTAGTAGGTTTTGATGTTTGTCTTAGGAGACACATACACTATGCAAGGATCTCATTTATATTCTCATATTTTCTGCGTGTTGCACACGTTTCCCATAAACATTTTTATTTAAATTATGCGCAAGGCTTACACTAAAAAGGCGTGTAGTTGATGCGACTGACAGTAGCACTGATCCATAGAGTAAAAACACGGAATATACGGAGCGCTCCGTATTTCCAGCTTACTCGATTTAGATTTAATTTTTTTGAATAACCAGGTTTTTTTGGCTGGTGTTGAATACAAGTTTTTTTTAAAAAAATCGATTGCTACAATCAATGCCGAAATCAGACTACAGGCTGTTGACCTTTGATGACGTGTGCCAGTCACGTGCCGCTGACTCTTCGAGTGCGAAAATATTAAATGTCTTGAAACTCGCGTTTGCAACACGAGGCGAAAATGAAGCAGAGGAGTCTGACATTTTCATTTAGGGTTGCTGCCCGAAAAACGCCACCTCTGGGAGGTCTGCAACTGCCAGTACAGACATGGCTACCCCTGAATGTGCTGCGAACATTGTGACAATCGCAAATGTCGCGCTACTCATTATGGTATATAGCGTCTCATGCGAACAAATTTCAGATGGCAGAATCTCGTCAGGACATTATGGCGGGCAAGACCCACGAACGGACATGCAGACAACCCCATGTGTATCGGAATGGAAAGGGCAGCGCTGCAGACAGCGATGCACTGATTACTTCTCCTTACTACCATTTCTCAACACAGTTGCCAGAATAAGGCCTGTAGGGTCGTTCCTATTCGTGTTTTGTAGTAATGCAAAAACACTCATATTTCACATATTTTTGCATTCGCTGGGTTTGCGTACGTGTTACGCATCTTGGGAAGAAGCTTGGGCGATCCGTGACTATATATATATATACTGCATGTGATAAGCTCGCCAAAAATTGTTATACATTCGTTGAAGACGCTGAAATGACGGGACCAAAAGCATTGGCAGTTTCGAAAAACTTGCAGGGAAAATCAAGCATGAAAGTTATAAGTTTAAAGGCCACTCCATAGCTTATGTATCACTAAAGTTCATCTGATGGCTGTTAGGCTGCGAAGATCGTCTCGCTTAATTTCTGCTGTTGCGTCGTTCATATTTACTTGTGGAAGTGTGAAATTGGACGGTACGGAAGGTCGAATGGAAACATGTAACTGAGCATCAAAAGTTTGCTTAGGTAACCGAGGTACTGGAGTACAACTGCAGTGTTGCAGACAGAGTTTAGCCAGAACTTGCAGGAAAGGAAGTTCACTAAATGACAGCCGTGAAAAAGAGTGTGCCACGTAAAGATATCTCGAGGAGAAGACTATCGCAGGCCATTCTGCATGCAGTGTTTGTCATGGGGAGAACTTACTGGCTTGACGTAGGTGCACCTGAACGACGAGCCTAAACTTGCTGAGACTCCCAGACCACTGTGTGTCTATGGGCTAAACTGGAGGCTTGCAGACCGCTGTATGTCCACGCGATGCTGCTGTATGCTCAGAAAATGCGATATAGGTCGTCAGTATTTAGCGCGCTGGATTTTTTTTCCCACATCTGTAAACTCGTCTCGAATCTCGGGCTGTTACGCGGTACGCTTGGGCGAGCATACATTCTTTGTCCATCGCATGCACGCTTCATAGGCACGCTTGCACGCACGCACCCACAGCCAATCCAGGAGGAGAGCGCGCGTCCCTTACGGCATCGTTATTAATAGTTGTGAACTGCCGTCGGTAGACCGCACGTTTTTTCGCTAAACTATCGACACAAATGCAAAACTGCGGAAGTCATTGGCTGGCATTATTGTATTTCTTCTGAGTGTAGCGCTTTCAGGTATAAAGCTTGGTCTTAAAGACCTAACTAGTTGTCCGCTTAGTGCCAATGCTATACCGATGTCGAGGATGAAAGGCAGTTACATCAGGGCTTTGGTTTCACATCACGAGTTTATTATCCTCTCCGCAACGTCCACTGATTTTGTGTGACGTTATTTTACATCAGACACATTGTGCTTCGATACTTCCAGCTGTTCATGACGGCTTCCCCAACCTGCCACCGACTCCTGTCTGCCGTTATTGTACATCAAACACAGTACGCCTGCCTATATTATATAATATATACTTCGAGCTGTTTCCGTCTAGCATGCGAGTGGAGTAGCTGAACGTTGTTCTTGAGATTGGACGTTGCTTAATCTGCAAGAAAGGTAATGTGGTGAAGAATTGCTGTTACGGCCTGTGCAGAGATGAGCACGCGTGACTGTGCTGTGCTGCAGAAGTTGACGGTAGCTGGGGGAAAGGGAATAGGGTTGAGTGCTAAGCAGCCTCTCTCCACAAAAAAAAAAGTTAAAAAGAAAGTTTCACGAAGAAAGCAATAGCACTTTCACTTTATGTAAAATACAATAGAAAGTCAAAGCTCAAAATACGGCTATAAACCTATAAACCGCAAGTATTCGTAAGTTGTTTTCCTCCGTATACTAAGGCGTGAACTGTGTGTGTGTATGTTGATTTTTGTCTCCGCATGTAGCATCGACCTCATAACTCGTATGCCCAGGTGACACCAACCTACTGGAAAGTCAGTCATCGATCAAAAGTAACTAGCTGTCTGCGAAACTCGTTGGTTTTGTTGTCACTGGCCGTTTATATTCGTGCAGACTTCCTTTTACCCTCCTCCTCCTTGTCTGCGTGTGACGTGAGCGGTGTGAGGGATTGGAGATTTTAAAAATACAACCGAATTTTAAATTTTTATAGTGATCATACATGTTTACTACTCTTTATTGTATTGTTTTTGCTGTGACCTCTTGCGCACCTGAGGACTAGGTTGAGAGGTTGGGTGGATGGGGGTAGCTAGGTGAGGGTGGGGGTGTCAAGTGAAAGATACTATTGAGATTAATGCGAAGAGGGCAGTATGGGAGCGGGAGGTATTGACGTCAAAGTTGACCTTTCCTTGCTCAGGTCACAGTAGTTCACTGACCATGATACTTCATTTGTGTCGGGGCAGATCAGCCCGAATCAGTGTTGGCAGTGTCCATCTTTCGACTTTCCCTAGGCAGTCCGTTGGTACAGCGGTTCAGGCTTTGTCACCAAAGTGATGAGAATCATGGGTCGTGGATTTTGAGCCTTATCTTCAGTAAGGTTATTTCTTTTGCTTGTGCATGCGACAGCTTGTTTAGGGGGCAGACTCCTTGTCTGTGATATCGTCGTGTTTGCTAATGCATAAAAGCAAACAATGCAAACAGATTCGGCGTTCGCTTGAATAGATATTTAGCATATTTGGTATTTTCAGTTACCCGTTCCTCTGAAACCAGACGCCATCGCTCACCCTCCTCGCTTACTCACTCACCGCCCACCCACCCAGCCAGCCACCCACTGATTGTTACCTGCCAGCTTGAGAAGCCTATAGTCTGTGCATCCTTTTCATTATTTAAGCTTTCATATCAGGCTTGCTTTAGGACAAGATAACAATTTCTTGTCACCTGTTCCATTAATTTCCTGTCTGTCCTTTTGGAATCCGAACGCGTCGTCTTTATTCTGGCATCTGTAGGAGTCGTCTGTAGAAACGAAATACATAGTTTGTCATTATTAAAACATTTAGCGAGAATTCGGCCGTTGCCTTGTGGATACTTGTTTTGTTGCGTATCGGCATTCGTGCGTGCACTTGTGGTTGTTGTAAGCTGATGAGATGCGCGCTTTCCGAACACGTAACTTTAAAAAAGGAGCAGATCGACACATTTTGTTCTCGCTGACAGCACTTGAAAGAGACATTAAGGTTTTATGCTGATTGTTCCCATCCCCCTCAGGTTTCAGTCATCTTTATTCGATGGGTAGATTTTTTTTTAATAAGACCATCTTTCCCCTCTTTGCCACTTTAGATGACTCAGGCAAAACATTTAATACGGGCGTGAACGCTACTTACGTATAGAATCCCAAAGGTGGCGCTCCGCCCTCTATAGCAAAACGCCCGTGCACACTGTCCCTGCCCCTTCCCTATGCACGGACAGCTCACGCGCTCGCACTTCCAGACACGCGCACAAAGCACGAGGTAGGAGCTTGAAAAAGCGCAAAAAAAAACCCTGGAGAGAATCAAATTACAGTCTTGCATAAAATATGCTAATCTCTTGGGGTCACCACTGAAAACGTTCCAATTTCCTGGAAGATCTTTACTGCCTATATCCTCACCCAACCCTCCCCTAACCCCCACCCCTTACCCTTACCGTAAACCCTCCGCCTCCCGAAACTTACCCCCTCTTCCTCCCTTCCCTTGCCCCGGGACACACCTGTGAAATATAGCTCGCCGTTTTATTGGCTCCGCTTTTTACACATCTGAAATAGAGCTCGTCATTTGATTGGCTCCAGTGAATTAGAGCTTGTACGTGCTGGTAGCGCTAGAATGTTGTCGAAACTTGTTTGACGTTCAGGAGTGTCTCTGACGTCATGCGTAAAATGTACTGCTCAAAAGAATTGAAAGAGCAGCTGCGCTTTCCAGGCAGTTTCCGGACCTGTGTAATTTGCAAAAACATAACTTCCGGTTCCACACTGTAGTAGGAATAAAGAATATTATTGCGCAGATGAGTTATATTTTCAAAATTTTTGAAAAAAAGTCGCAGTAAACCGATCCTTTTTTAGAGAATCAGGTGACAGAAGAGATTCCAGTTGAGCGGACTGAGTGACCCGACAAGACAAAAGATAGTCTATCCCCGTCTAATCCGCCTAGGAGAGAGACTGCAGGTTACGGTAGGGCGGAACTGAAGGCTTCTCGTCCGTCGACCTGGCGTTGAAGAAAGCCCTTGAATACGCAGTTGTTCAGATCACCAACGACAGAGTGGGACCTCTCATCCATACCTAGCAAACACGATGAAATAAAATAAGCTCCTATTTGTACGAGACATGGCTGTCATTTAAAAAAAAAGCCAGTAAGTGGCTGTCGTCTTTGCTTGGAAAAAGCCCTCGTGAACCCTCTTTGTTGCCCGGATGTCAACTGCTTGTGTAGAGGACATGTACGTTCTGTGATGTCGACAGAACTTAAACGTGTCTGGAGAACCATCCGTGCTTCACAACAGACTGAAGACCCGTGATGGGGCAGGAATGGTGTTGTGTTGTCCATGCTCGCTTGTTGATTTGTAAGCGGAGTCGAGTTGATGTCAAGAGCCTATTGTCCAGGGCGGTCTATCTTTCGCCTTCTGTTGCCCCCCTCCCTTGTTTACCAGGCGGAAAGGGCTCGTGGCCCTGCTAAAAGAGCTGCCTTGTAGGATCAAAAAGATTCGCGCAACATGGCCTTTGTCGGCCCCTTTAGCAGAACTTCAAAGATCTGAATTTGTTTTGTTTTGTTTTTTTCTTTTTCATCGGGTCGCAAGCCGTTCTTCGAGTCTGTTTGGCTAGAGAGTCCTGGGTATTGTTTGATGCTGGACAGTAACAGAAGACAGACGACCTCTAAAATGAGTTCAGTATTGCCAGCTTGTTTATTTCACTTGAATTATATCTTGGTGCGACACAGTAGGAATCTACGTGACTGCTGCTCAGAAGTAAAACCTAGGTTAACAACAGAGGAGCTGAGCCAAGCTACAAACGACACAGGCGCAGAGTCGATGTTTCGGGACATTATCCCTTCGTCAGGACCACACAGACAGATAACACCCCCCCCCCCACGCACACACACACGCACACAAAGAATAGGAGTATCTGGCACGAAAGGACAGATGGAAAGAACTAGGGTGTGTCTTGGGTGGCACTGCCCCAGACTAGGCCAATCCCATCCCAGCGAGTGTGAAGGACATTGGCTATAGAAACTGAGTGCAACTCGGGGTAGTTTTTAGGGTCCTGGTTAGCTCAGTTGGTAGAGCTGCGGACTAGCATATGGAAGGTTGCTGGTTTGAATCCTGGTGTGGCCAAGGATTATTTCCTGGAGTTAAACATTTCCCCGCACATTAAACTGTCTGTCCGCACTGGCCATATTACTGCAGCCATCAATCTGGTGGTTCTTTCAGTGCATAGTTTAGTAATAGGACCCCATCCCCCCATCATAGTGCGAAATCACCGCGAGGTTGAAGCACTGTCCCTCTTAATAACCACCGCCATCCACCACGGGTACTTTTAACCCGCTTCTCTCCCACTTCCCAAATATCGCCTCGGTGCTAAGTGGTTAAGGAGTCCGCTTCCGAGGCGGAAGCTCAGTGGTTCGCGCCTACCGAGTCGTACTTAAGATTTAGGAAATCTAGTAGCTGCCAGACGCCTGCCACTATAGGGAACAGTACTAGGACTGGTTGACCCGATGTCAGTATATTGTTACTGGGTGGGACTGAAGCCTGTGTTGCGACAACAGTACCAATGTGGCAGCACGTTAACAACGCCGTCCTGATATGGTCCTAGTTTACGACTGGACGTTAAGCAATAAAAACTAAACCAGACCCTTTCCATAATTTTTCAACCCACTTCCCCATCTCTGCAACTTCTGTAAACATGAGTAGACTTTAAAATGTAACGCTGTGCATACTTCTCTTCGCAACCTTTTAACTCGGGATGCCGTGACACTTTGAAAGTAACCAGGTTTCCGCCTCTGGCACTTCGCGTTGCCTTAAGTTAGAGGGAAGGGAGTGAATGTGTTTGCTGTTAGATTTGACTTTTGTAACAGGTGTGTGTGTGTATAAAGAGGTCTGCATAATGAACAAGGATCTGCGCTGTCCGATTGCTGGACTGTCCTTGTCTATATGGGGCGAGGCTCTCACCAAGATTTAACCAGTCGAACCAAGGGAGCTCTGCTTTTATCAAATAAATTGTAACAAGGTCTGTGTCTGTGCCGTCTGTACTGTATTTAGCCAAGGTCCTCAACGCAAGGGCCTGGAATTCACGACGGAGTTTTGGAATTTCAGCTTATAAGTCGGTTCATAGGCTGGTTTAGTCCATAAGTTCCCATTCGCGTTATAGGAAACTTCTCAGCTGGGCTGCCCTACAAGTAATTAGAACAGAGGCTCGATGGAAATTGCGGCCTTGGTAATGGTGGGCTGTGTGAGCTTAAACTTTCAACTGCTGTTCACCAATCTAATTATTTTGCGCTATAGGCTCTAGAGCCGCCTGCAAAGCCTGTTAAAGGAGCAATGAAGCCTTTTTTAAAAATGTACGATCAGATTTATTATTTCGGATACTTAAGCTGTGCCTGTAGGCGCATGCACGTTAACAAACGTGTCTTCGCGTGTAGCAGTGGGAAACTGCTCGATGTCTCCATCCTGACCTTAAGATAATGTATTTATGATGAAGACTTACGTCGGGGTCCCGCAGCAGGACGTAGCGAATGAAAACATTAGTTAAAAACGTATCCAGGTATCTGCAATAGCAATCAGGTATCTAATTCTTTCAAAATTAGATTTGTAAGAGTTCTACTCAGACCCAGAATTTCGTTGTCTTGCTGAGGAGTTAGTTGCAGGAGAATCTGAGCTTTGGTTCTAAATCAAACGAAATATTGGTTGCACGCTCAACGATTACTTTCTTACCACTGTTTTATATCGATGTTGTTGAATTGTGTGAGACCGGCGTTATGGGCACTAAATTTTAACGGGCTTGCGCTTGCCGCCTTCGTGACGGGTTCGACCTTGCGTGACCTTCCGTTGATAGGCTTGAAGGTTTTGTGGTTAAGGTCGTGACTGTTTCCCTAGCTGGTAGTCAAGTCTTGAATGTCCTGTAATAATAATTATGACTTGTACAATGACTGAAGAATGTATATAAAAATGTCAGTTTTTCACAAACTAAAGAATGCGTGGAATGGTTTGTAAAAGAGACAGCTTGAGAATGTCGAGTGATGGAAAGAGAAAGGCACAGATCACGGAAACACAACCACCTTTACCTTGAACTCTTGACCCATGCACTTTGCACAATCATTTGGATCAAGGGTTTAAAACGTGACTTTTTTGAGCGTGTGAGGGTGGGCGGGTTTAAAAGGTTCGATTGAAAGGAGAATGAACCCTTGGTTTAAAATGTGCAGTTATAATTTCATCCAATCTCACACAAGAGAATAACCTGACATCTTAAGTCCGAGGAGAATTCAGTAATATCGAATCCGCAGAAGAAATGCTCATCCGTTGTTTGTTTGTTTGTTTGTTTGTTTGTTTGTAGTCGAATTTAATTTATAGTGCAGAGTTGGACGGGCGATAGCTGGGCCTTTCATGGATTCTATTTAAGATGATCTCGAGTACCAGTCCCCTCCATCCCAGCCGCGTTTACAACTCTTGATAGCTATTAAAACATTTTTCATGACTATTAAATAAATAAAAATTGGAAGACACAGGTGAATATTGCAGCAGACGTAGAAACGTGGTTATAAAACCACGTGACTCTTGGTGCTACTGGCCAAGGTTACAATGACGCGATAATCATTCTTTGTGGCAGTTCGACTGTGGTAAACATAATAGTGTTAGCGCAGCACAGATCATTTCTATGATCCTAACTGTTCCAAACTGCTATTAAATCATAACACGCACGGGTTCAGTTCTGCCACAAGTCTGAGAAGATAGAAAACTTCTCGGTAACGGGCGTCTTGTAAGATTGCGCTGATAACGAAACCCGAAGATAGTGCCAGTTTCAGGAGATTTTTAGTGTGTGGTTTTTGGTTTTTGCCTCCTCATTCGGCGAACTAGGACAAGTATTAGTTTAGTTGAAGACAGATCTTAATTGTACGATTCTTCGAGGGACAGACATTTGCAATCTCTGCCTTACGTTCCAATATGTTACCTTTCTAACACGGCAACGGCACTTGTCTTTCATGCACTGCGTATTACATGGCTGTACTAAATTGGAAACAAAGGGGAGTTTGGAGTTACGAGTGGTTTTATTCCGTGGCCTGATAGAAAGTATTTGCTTCGGATGGTTCATACTGCAGGCTTGTGCTAGTTATTCTGCGATAAAATCGATCTTTTGCAAAGAAAACCTGTGCTTTTTTATTTGAGGGATTAATCATTAATGGAGCATTCCACAAACACGATACTGGGGATCGCTGTTTTGCTAGACTTGCAGTTGTCGCCGAAACCTTAAGTCCGGGGGTGGGGGACAAGTGGAGAAGAAGAACCTTTGTTCTTGCTCGTCCGAAACTAAAATCGCGTTATTATTTCAGGTACCAGTGATATGGAAAACTGCTGAGACGGATTAAAGTTATTCATAAACGGGAAAATGTTCTTCGAAGAGTTTTTGGCTCCTGTCAGAAGCAACCAGAGTGGAGTTTTTATGTGGGGTTGAACCACATTCGGTCAAATGTGCCCGGGCAGTGGCGTGACTGCAGCAGTAAAGTCGGGACATGATTCCCACTCCAATATCCTCAGCCAACCACCATTTCAGTAGTTTCTGCAGGTATCGTGTAGGAAATGCCCACGCATTTAAGAACACAGCTCGTTATAAAACCGATCTGACGGCCTAGTCGCCCTCGAGACTGGAAGTACATTAAAGGCACATAAAATGCGAGGGATGGCCGCAAAATAATGGGTCTAAACTGGAGAACACCTCGGCTGAACAGTCATCGTGTGGTCAGGTGCGCACAGATTAAAGACTGGTGAAGTCAAAGAGTTAATGCTGCTGTAATACTCGAAGGTTCAGGCAAAGTGTTACACATTACAGGGTCGGTTGAACCGATGAATGCGGCTCCAAACAAAGCTGTCGTAATACGCTTAATACTGCTAGGCGACGCATCGTGATATAGTGAAAGGATACCCAGTGGTGTTTGCTCCTTAAACAAAGAAAAAGCTATGACCTTCGTGCATGCCTCTTTTTTTTCATTTTTAAAATTGTACCAGCACATTTAATCTAGTTTGTCTCGTGGAAGGGTCTGATCCGGTTCAATATGGAGCTGATTAAGGGTCTTTTAAAAATCCGATTGATTTATAGTTCTGAGAGAGACAGAAGAAGACAGGAGAGGAATAGCGAGACTTGGTTTCTCCAAATTCTGGCCTCCAGTCCTTGATCGGCTGACCTAGCTCTTTAGTTCAGCATAGGGTGACCGTTTAACATCAGTTATCTCATTAAAAAAAGATTTTTTTTAGGTAGGGGAGGAGCACGTAAGGCGAACAGTAAATACTAACAGTGTTTGCATGCAGTTGTTGCTCTGTTGCTGCAAACCGATACGCTCTGCCTCTATTTTTTTTTAAATCAGTGCGTCAGTAAAGCATTGGCCAAAAGTAGCTGCTGGTGCTGTCACCCGTGACTTACGTGTGAAGTTCGTCGACTGTGGAGATTAATGTAGGTTCCTGTGAGAAACGTTGTCTCACACGAGGGCGTTTATTTTAAATTTTACTGCAGCACATATGCTTGTTCACAACAGTATGTAAACCTTTGATAAAAAGGCTTTAAGAATATGTCGTGTGTGGTTTTTTTTGGTTAAATTATGTAAAATGGGGTTGCCCTCTTTTCTTTGCATTTGCTTTGTGTATGATACACCGTAAACAAGAAAAGTGTTCAAGCTAGAACATGTATTTTGTTACCGAAACAGAACCGAAACAGAACGCATTTTACGTTGATCTAGAACGCTTTGGTGTAAAAAGTGTTCTGGTCTGTGTTCTCGAAAATGTTCAGAAGACCGTAAAATGTATAGTTTTCTGATAAGTTCCAAATGTATTCAGTCAAGTAGGGGCGTGCTGAGAGCACTTTGAACACATATCTTAAAACTATTTACACACATTTTGCACCTGCTTTAACACTTTTTACAATTAGTGTTTAAATGTTTAGAGTGTACTGTGTCAAAAGTTCGCTATTGAATTTTAAGAACATGGATAAAAATTATAAGTTTTTGCCTAAACTATTCATTTATATTTATGTATAATGGTTCAGCTTTAGGCTTCAAATTGGTGGATAAAAAGAGTTGCTTGTTTTTGTTGCGCGCAATCAACTGCGCTGTAAAAGTTTTAAATGATGTTTCTCTTTTCCTTCCCTGCTTGACACTACAGCATTAAATTTTGGGAGGCGGAATCTTTTGTTGCCCGCTCCATTCCCCCCCCCCCCCC
>SMGT01000318.1:49371-95533 GCA_004794575.1 Lanistes nyassanus | reverse complement strand
CCCCACACTCACACTGTACACTGGTGCAACGCAGCTTACCAAGCGCTTGTTGCCAAGACATACGAGAATCATGGATCGAAGGGTTCATATCTTATCCCCGCACGCTTGTTTTCTTTGAACATGACACCTCTTGAGAGCCATCTGCTCGCCGTGACAGATCGTTACTCAGCATTAACACCTAACACCAACCCACCTCGTTCCCACTTATCAGCAGGGTTGGGGGAGAACGGGGGCTCAGCAGCAGCAGCAGCACAGAGTTAGAGCAACAAGTTCTGGCAGTCCGTTAGTCTACGGCGCGATCCCGCTCGGCTGTGCCGTCCGCTGCCGTGAGCAAGATATGGCGTGGGCGTTTGACGTCAGAGGGGCAAGCCATATTACTTTCGGCACCCTTCTGGCACAGCTGCCTTTGTTTTCGAGGAGGTACGACCGATGATCCGAAAAGATAAAAAGAAACCTGTCTAAAGAGGCAAGCTTGCCAAGACATTTTATACCACACACAAGAACCCCCTAGCTTGCATTGAGCCAGCACTGTGACGGGTTTTATTCCTGACCTATTTGTTGCTTCATGCTTTCCGATGATTGCTTAAACATTTGGTCAAGAGTACAGGAGGTCACGCAAAAAGCGTGACAGATGTTCTGAAAATAAACTTGATAGCGAAAATCAGATTTGTTGCAAAATGACTGTGGTGGTGGATGTGCGGGGGGGGGGGGGGAGGCATTTTTTAATGACTTGGAATTCACGTCATGGCAAAGGTGGGTTTGTTTAGCGGTTTTACTCAACAACTATGTAACTTATTTTGAAGTCAATAAAATCACAACCCTTTTACTTTGCTTTTTTTCGCAGTTGATGACGTGGCCGATCGCCTGATTTTACAACGGAACCATCGGATTGCTCAGTCTAATCGCATGACTTGAAGCCCCTGGTTACAATGTCACGCAATATTTTGTTTTAAACAATTTGAATGCTGAAAAACAATTACACAATTTTTAGTTGTGCATTGTCATCAGATTGTTTGTGTTACTAATGACGAGCAGCGATTTCTTTTTTAAAATCACAAACGTTTAACTGTATTGCGTCACTGTCATTCGCATTGCGGATGTCGTGCGAGCCTATTTTCACTTTATTTATATACAGAAAGTTTCCAGAGGAACTTTGTCAAACCAAGCATAATAATTAAAGCGACATCTACAGCGGCTTAGTGCTATTCTTTTGGTATTAATGCAGGGACCAGCCTGACGGAAAAGGAAGGTAGGCCAATTGACCCCTCCCACCACATTTTGATGGGCCAATAGTTCGTCGATGACATGCGGTAGCATCCAACATAACAGAAAGAAATATATTACTGCTTCACAATAATTAAATATCTGCGAGAGAGATAATAATATCAAGACTCGGCAGAAACGAAATGACGAAAGCTAAGGAATACATATCATGTTTATTGATCGGACGACTTCAGCTTCTATCAACCAACCACTGACTACTTCACATTTGTATGAGGCTATAGAAGCATGATGCTAGGCAGGCATTCGCGAGTTTTTGTGGTGGGAAAGTGCTTACACCTTGCGGCGATTTCGCACGATTCGCGAGTGAGAATAGTCTGGCATTTTGTAGCGTATTCTGTAGGCGAGTGAGGTGCTTTCGACTAAACGTGATATTTGCTTCCCACGCGCTGGCAACTTCCTAACCTTCCATGTGCGGGTATAACACGTACTTCTGCGTCGTTCGAGCGAAGCTCTCGCAAGCATAGTTCAGTTTGCATTTTCAGATCCTCTAACACTTACAGCCATTGCAAAATCGATGCTCTGTTTGACCCACGACACGGAATTTCTATGGGACATTGTCTAATTTGGCGCAAGGCGTGTTAGTAAACCGATCCCTGTTACTGAGAAGTTGAATCTTGTGGTGTGTTCTGCAGTGACTAAAGTTCGTGACCAAATTTCTGCGTCGTTGTATTTAGCTTGAAAACAAGCATGTGTGTTCTTATCAGGATCTTCCTTTCTCTCGCAAATCGCTTCCTCACCTAAAACAGCTCAAATTTCGTTATTTCAATAAAGATTTTTGAACAAAATACGCAGGATTGCAAGATCAATCATTTCTGTAGCGACTCGCACCAGTATCGAGGATAAGCATGCCTAATGTGATTTTCCAGGCTTCGGTATCTTGCACTAGGCGAACCGGTTCATGCACGACCTCTGTACTGTTGACGATGTAGTCGAGCGCAGTAGAATGTTAGGGTTCGTATCTGCTCTTCCAGACGGAAAACAACAGCTGATGGTAGAATTTAATTTGTTAGTTACCTCTTATGATTTGCATCTGGATTTCCAGAATTAGTGTCTTCCATAGTCGATTGGGAATGTGACTTATGAGATTCTCATTTTATAAAGCAAAGTTCGGATCTCGCCATATTCAAGTTTTCCGTTTTTTTTTTCGCGTTGGACTGTTCCAACCACTGATATAAACTTTCTATAGACATGAAGCCATTTCAGACGCTAGCAGAAGCATCGAGCTTTTTGTGTAATCTCACAATGAAAAGTTCCGAGGGATCAATATTTAAGGTGCATGGTGCTAGATACTGAAGGTACTGGGACTTTCCTTGAACAGCCATTCCGGCCTTGTTTCTGTGGCCGGACTGCGAGTGCTGTGGTGAAATAGGTCAGTGATTCCATCAGGTACGCTCGAGTTGTTCTACGTAAAATAAATAGTTGGAATTATCGACACCTTTACTTACCACTGACATCTCTTTCTGCGTGTAGTAAGCATGTGAAGGACTTTTGTGAAAACTGCAGTAGTTTTACAGTCATGTGGTACAATATATTGTACCCATTTCGGGTGGGTTGTGCATGCGTGCGGGCGCGCGCGTTTGTGCGTGCGTGTATGGGAGGGTGCGTGTGTATTGGATCAGTTCTGTTGTCACACGTCTACCTTTTTGACAATCAGCCAGGTTCTTGATGGCTAAAGTGTGAATGTGTATGCGTAGTGACACTAGAGGCTAAAGTGTGAACGTCTGTGCGTGGTGACAGTAGAGGAAATGAGCTGTCTGCTCACTACACTGCGCATGCTGTTCCGGTACTTCTGCCCAAACGTGAATGCTGGTTTTAGAGAGATGTCATACTCAGAAGACAAACCATAAATTCCTTGGATTAGAGCACTTGCGTGCGTGCGTGCGTGCGAGAATGAGACGTGGGGAGAATGGTGGGCGAGACAGAAATGTAGCAGAAGATTTAATACAAATGGGGTACTGCGCCGAGCATATCCCCCTCCCCCTCCCCGGCATTAGCTGTAGACAACGGCGAAGTAACGTTATAAATTTAGACCTTCGTAGAGGTCCTAAAGTACAACAAGTGCATTGTGTCGGAAAAAAATATTTGAAGATTCTAATAACAGAATGGGGAAACCCTAAAAAATGTCTATAAATCATGTAGCTATTGTACGAGCCTTTAGTTTTGTTTTAAATGACTTCCTGTGGGAATACTGGAGCAGGCGGGCGAGTTCGCGGCAAGATGAACGTTCACGTTGTTCGTCCGTAAAGCTTAGTGTTGTGAGTGTAGGAACTTGGCAGGACCGACAGCTGTGACCGCCCCGTACTCTGTCCATAGTGCGCGGCTGTATTCTAGCTTCCGTTTAATACCTGCTCCTACCTACTATCGTGTGATCTGAGGCAACTGAGCAGTAAACACCTGTGAAAAACCGACTCGTGCGACAAGCACCAGGCGGTGAACTGACGACGTATAGAACGGCGCAAGTAGAATAACTAAATAAATAATGGTGTGGGGAGAAGTCCTCTCGGTTCCTTTCATGATAATGGACAGCTTGCATGCTAGCTCCTTCTCGTCGCAGAATTGTCGCGGCAAACAGTGGCCACGCATGAATTTTTAAGATGATAGTTTAAGATGAGATTTTCCTTCCACTCCTGTTTTTTGGGGGGTGGGGGTACCCTTAAAATGACAGATGACGTCATTGCCCCCCCTTCCAAAATTAAAAAAAATAAAAGTATGAGATTAACGAACAGAATGTATGTGTCGTTCTTTCACTGATACCGAGCTGCGATCTTCTATCACATGTCAGTGTTTCATTTTCATTGAAATAATGATTTAAATACGGTTTTGGTGTGTTTACTTTAAAAGCGGTGAGCTTAGCCAGTGCCCTTGAGCAGTAACGCCAGGCTAAAAAAGAAAGTGCGTGTTGGGGGGGGGGGGCTTGCCGTGAACAGTGGTGGACTTAAAACTCATCCTATGTTGTCTACCAGACAAGTTCTCATGCCTGTTTCAGTGTTTGTCGCGCCGGCACTTGTGGGCGGGTTGTTTGACACTCGGATCTGGCAGAATTTATGCCTGCCTCGACCAAGTCGTATGAGGTCAGTGGTAAGGAACTAATCCCACGGTCTGCGACACAAGTGGTGTTTCATTTCCGTCGTGAACAGGTCTGCGCCGAAGAGAATTTGTCAGGGAAAACCTCTAAGTCGAAATAAGAGACTGTAAGTTGCGGGCATGTGACAGTTTCTTACAGCTGTATTCGTTCTACGTAGTCGAACCATGTGAGGTTAGCTGTAGATCCGAAACACCCTGAGATCGAGTCTGTGCCTCATACGAGTTTTCTTTGCTGCTGACACCTTAGCGTTGAGGGCACCATGTTGACGTTCTGTGGGTATACGTGCCTGCTATCTCCCATTGGACCTTGATGGACAATCCCCCCTTCGCCCCCCTCCAAAAGAAATACTGCATAGAATTAAGAGAGTATTTTGGCGTGAAAGGGAGGTAATTTTACCTGGTTGGCGCAGGGGTATGAAGCGTATAATTTTCCTTTTCTTTATATAGAAAATAGGAAGGCATGGACATATATCTTTGCGAGTCCTAATAAGCGAAAGTACCAGAATCTTTTTAATTGAAGAAAACCATCTTGTTTCATCATGTCTTTTTTTTAAAAAAAAAATCCAGTGAACAAAATAACTTTTTTTCGGAGATACGCAGCCAGTTTAGAAACTGATATCCCGTATGTAGCATCCACGTTATGGATAACTTACTTATCCATAGATGTATCCATACCAGACCTGTTGATTCAGAAAGTTTATTTAGGTTTTCCGTCATTATGTGGCAGCGCACCACACCCACCCCGCTGCATTTTGACCTTTAATTTCCACGATAATGGCGTTACCTAGAGACAGGCAGAGCTGGCCAGACATTACGCCAGCTGCCAGAATGCACATCGTCGTACAGTCTGCATTGGCAGCCCCTAGCCTGCGGAGATTACTGGCGGCGCGAGATGTGAAGTTAAGGATGTGGCACGGTGGACAGTGGGGAGGAGAGGTGGAAAACGCAAGCTAACCTAACCTCCCCGACCTTAAAGCAGGCGGAACAGTTGTGGTTATCACGGCGAGGCATCGCGTGCGACCTTTGTTCTCGTCATTTCCTGCCCCCTGGTTGGACGGGGTCGGCAACGTCATGAGGGCATAGGGGTCAGAGGAGCGCTGTGTTGACAACCAGAGGTATGCCAAGTGACTCTTTACATACGTCCTACAGACAACCAGCGTGCATCTACGTTGATATATCGCTGGCTTTTTTGTGAAGGCGGACCTTTTGAAAACTGTACCAGAAGGATCTGTTTAGTTCATCTGAGCTGCTTTATATATATATATAAAAGAAGAAACGTATTGACGAGAGAAGCGGATTAGTATTTCTTTGGTAAGAATTGCCTAGCAGGTGTTTGGTAATCTACGCGTTCTCTTTATTTTTATTATTATTGTCCTGATAGGCTACGGGTGAGCGAGCTTTTGTCCTCGACACAAGGGAACCTTCAGCCCGTGCAGGTTTGACGTAGACCACAGCGTCATGAGATCGAACAATAGTAATAACAATCCTGATTGGTGGGGGTGGGTGGGGGAGTTAGCACGAGTCTGGTTGCCGTCAGAGACTGGCAGTTTCCTGCAGCGAAGGGGGCTGTAGGTAGGACATGTTCAGTCGTCGAGGTCGCTTGGAGTTTTCGAAGGACAGCGCGTTATGTGAGGCAGAATTAAGTAAGTATACGTTGTAACCAAGTCGGTTTGTCAGGTGTTGGGTTTATCTCCAGTGTGCATCCGCGTCCAGTCTTGTTACATGTTCACGTTATGGGTACGGTTTGTTTTGTTTTTTTTTGCATCAGTGCCAGAAAAAATTGTGTTACAAGGGCAGAACTTTGCAGCCAAATAAAACTTTTGCCCAGTTAATGAAGTTCTGAAGTAATCGTTTGTTTACGCTTCTGTCATCTTCTAATGGCTGTTTCCTTTTTCCCCGTCGTTTTGCCTTATATGACTATCATCGTTTTTCCCCCTGACGGCTGTCTTTTCCGACTACTCGACCAGGAAGCAGTCTTCAGCGTGCACTGAAAGTGGATTCCTTTGGTAGCACGGAACACATGCCTTTATTGTGCGGCGTGATTCTGAAGTGCTTGTCGTAAAACATCAGACATGCGCCCACCGTTTCCTTATTTCGTTCACCAAAGGTCGTGAACTAAACAATGGTTAAGGCAGATTTTATATTGTTAATGTGCTTCCTGTCTGTCACACAAAAATTTTAAAAAATCCCCAGCCAAAAAAACGTGAAAAAAAAAACAGCAGGAGGGTTCTAAAGAGGCTGGGATTGTGCCTCCTCAAGAAAATTCGTATCCACTTCTCTGATGGTGGCGATCGGAAACAGTTCTACATGATGTTTTCAGATGCATGTACTGTCGAGAGCTCGGACCCACAGGAATTCTGCGTTCGTTTAGTTCATTCTGCCATACCCTGCGGTACATAACAGTTTTGTCTGCAATTATTTATTTGTTCCATGGTGAATATTTTATTTTTCAAATGTTATTAATGATTGAGGTCAGTGCTTTGCTGCGTGGGATTAATATAGTAACAAACAGCAGTCACAACCACCCCGACTTAAGGAGATTTGGTATATATCAACTGAGCCGTGAAGACTGCTTCAAACAGAGCTGGGCTGATACAGATCGTAGCGACGCGTCTTGACGCAGTCAAAGGTTATACAGTCCTGTGTGCGTCCCGAAAAGCTGAAGTGACCTGTGTGGGATATGTACTTGTCTTTCTTCTTTGTAAAATTCTGCTACCATACGTGGTATCTTTCTAATTTCGTGGAATAGTCTGGTGGGCTTGAATATGACACTATATAGCAACCAAATCAATTTAAATAATCGCATTTAGAGCACAAACTATCTGCCTTCCGGGAGAGCTATGGGGGGGGGGGGGTAAATCCAATTGCTGAGATTGTTTTAAGCAGTTGCTTAGGTTTCTTGCTAGATCTAGTGGAAACCACTTCTCTTTTAAGCAATCTGCACTCCGGATCAACCATTACGGACTGGGCGCTGCAGTTAATTTGGTCATTCTGTGTGTCTTCATGTCCTCAGGGATATCCTAGCTCTCAGCGTTAGAGTTAACAGACGGGAAAGATTTCAAAGCGTAACCCTCATTACAAGTTATAGTTATTGCAAAGTACCCAGTCACGGCGCAGCACGCTTACAATGAAGTCCGTTTTACAAATTGCCCTGCTTGCTTACTGATAAATCAAAATATGTTAGTGCATTGATATTTAAATGGGGGCTGCAGGTGTAGTAACTATGATTGACAAAGTAGACGTTCTAACTAATGTCGTTGTCAGGTCATAGGAAATGGCAAATATCTTCTGTATTTGTGTGCGGCTACTGTCTTTAAGACTGTATGATGCCGTTGGCGAATTTTCTTGTATGTTCTGGAATTTAGAGCAAAACAAACAAAAAAGCCCTTTGTTCGTTTGTTCTTTGCTCCACTCCAAAACTGGACACTAATTCAAGATTTGTGTCAATGTGCCTGCGAAGTCTTTGTGATTTCAAGATCTGGACTGGGTTGGGCGTGGGGATGCTTGAGTAAGGGGTGCTTGGAGCTGATGGATGAATATCGGCGCGTGGCCAGCGTGCTGTCATCAACTGACGACGGTGTTCACATCGCTACTGCCCCTAATTCCCTGCGAAGACCTATTGCCAGTGGAGGTTTGATACGCTGGCTGTCATCCGCTGCACAGAATGGGTCTGATATGGCTTAGATAATGCAGCCACTCCGACCTCCCTACGCTACCCCTTGAGAAGATAAAAATTGTCCTGTCGTCCATCACCTGTTGCCACCGTTGTAGCGCTGGTTGTAGATGATAGAAGCTGGTTATGCAAACAGTGGTTTCTTCAGGAGATGCGAGATTCTTGGCAGCTTTGGCATCGGTGTCAGTTAACCGTTACGCTTTGTTCGTACCTTCATTTTAAATCAGTTACCTGTTGCATGAACATCGCTGAGTGTAGAACTTATGTTGGTGTATCTGGGTTAAGACCTGTGCTGTTGGCACAGCGATCAGCAAACAGAAGTTTTTATTCTGCTCAGTGTTGTTGCTTGTAAACGAATATGGAGTGGGGGGGGGGCACCTGCCCCAGAGGAATCATCCGTGGCCCTCGGATGGTGCTCAGCTCGCAGCTGTCTTCACCACCCGACTTCCTCAGCAGCACATCGCAAGGTGAAGAGCTCAATGGCAACAGTAGACCAGGCTTTACAGTCTGCGTGGACAGAAGCGAGTCAGTCGCTGGTGGAGGATTTATGGTGCACCGCGTGCGTCGTATCTCGCGGATGATAACACGTTGGAGAGTGGAGGCACTCCAGCAGCCCACCGACGTTTTTGCTGAACGTGCGAGGTCAGAATGCAGCGACGTGAAGCCCAGCGATTTGCGCCAGACCTAACGCCCGTCCATTGTTGTGCTCCACCTTGAGCAAAACACCAGTGTTGTTGGCACGGATGCGGGTGCAGTAATGTCTGCGTGTAAATCTGCCGAGACGGATAAGCTGGGCTGCTGTTCGCTCATCTGACGTGAGCATGCGCACGTATACTCGTCGTTGTCGGGGTTGTTGCCAATCTTGGTCGTGTGCGGAGGATCTATACTCCACAAAGAGCAGCGTTGCCGTCAGGGTTCTTGTATACGCACTGAGGGTGGTGGTCTGTGTTTACCGTACCATCTGTGTGCTGTGAGATACCATCTCACACGACACCGTGACTTCCCATCACCGCATGTCATGCCCACTACTGCGTGTCATCGCCGTAGAGTGTGAAATAATGTTGCAGTTGCAGCCATTGGACAAGGAGACATAGCCGTGCAGTAAGTGAACAACTTTCTTAAAAGTCAGATTGTCTAGTTACATACCCGGTTCCACGCATTTCTCCAAGAGAGCAGTGTGTGGTGTCTGCTATTTTCAAGACTTCCGTCGTGTTCTGGGGCTACTTTCTGTAACAGCCGTTGGAGCGAAGTAAATCAAGTGACAGCTGAACTATACGGCAGGGGTAGCTGTGTGTGAGATAGTGTGAGGAAGACAGTACGCAGGCGCGTGCATGCGCGCGTGGCCAGAGACTATAGTCTGCACCACGTGTGTGTTGAGAGGGGGAAGGGTGGGTGGGTGGGTGGGTGCGTGCGTGCGTTGTCTGTAGGCCCTCCGTCTCGCCCGTCTTTTGGTGTAGTGTTTGCCTTTTCCCCTTCCCTCTCGTTTCTAGCTAGGTGTCACGTGGTCCATTTAAATTTATCTTACGTTTTATTACTTTCTTACCTATTTTGACTGTCCTGTGCTGCCTCACGTCAGTGTACACTGTCTATATGGAATTGTCTGTTTTGTCCGTTTCATTTTTATTCTAATGAAGGGGTAATGCCCCAGAACGTCGATTCATCTGTATTTGTTCTTTTACTTGGCTCAGACCTTCTGTTGTTCTCACATTCTTATGCCTATGCTCAGCCGCCTTCCCCCTCCCCCCCCCCCATACATCCTTTGTCACAAGTGTTAACATCGACTCAAATCTCATCGATCCACCCTACCCCTACTTTTTTCCCCCTCTCTTCCGTCGTTTACATGTTTGTCAGTTTGTCACGAGTTCTTGCCTCCTTTATCGTATAAGGAATAAAGTAACTTCCTTCACAAGACACGACGTGCGTGAAGCATGCACCGTGTCTAGGGTGCATGACTTTGCTCCAGCGCGTACATGCACAGTCCGTGGTGCGAGAGTTGGGGTTGTGCAGAGAAGCAAGCTTCGAGTCACGACATGGTGCAGTGAAAGGTAGGAATGTCAGTTCGCACGTCGCTGGCTCACATGCGTTCCCATGTTGTGCTGGCGTGCCTACACACACACACGCACGCATGGACGCACGGATTAAGGTAAGGTTGGAGGAGGGGGCGAAATGGGGCAAGGAGAAGAGAGCTTTGTCGTGTAAAATCGACTGCGAAATGAATCTTTTAACAGTGAAGGTCTCCACTTGGCACCGTGTGCTTTGCATTATCAACACAAGGACAGATCGGCAGCTTTTACGGAGCGAGTGTGCAATAAATCACTGCACAGCGATGCCACGTGGCTTTTGAGAGGGATCTTCCTTATCTACAGCCCCTAATAATACACCTTCACCAGATGACGCCTTATTGAACGGCTATGTGCGTGCTTGTCTGCATGTTGATGTGTATCGGAGGAGTTTTTGAAATTACTGTTTGTAAATACGGTACACTTGAAGTTTCAGAAATTGTAGTTAAATCCGTCGCAGTAGCTTACTTTGAATACATGGCAGTCAGTGTAGGTTTTTTTTTATCTTCGTTCTTGACATTTTAAATTGTTGTAGAGGCTTTTGTTTTTAGTATGCTTAAAGAGACAATTTTTTTATTCAGCTGGAGCCAGCCTTCTTGTCTATCAGTAAGGAAAGGTTTCAGTGTAGGGAAGTTTAGATGTCTTTCGATTACAAAAAAATTCGATTTGAATGTAAACAATCTCTGCAGGAGCGCAATCACTGCAAATATGTTGGAAAAAAGGAAACGGGATAAACAGGAAAAGGAACCCCCCCCCCCCCACACACACACACTAAAAAAAAAGAGTTGAGCAAAAGAGCACGTTTAAAATGAATGGTGACAAGTCACATAGGGTAAAAAAAAAAATACATACCTGCGTGTTTTGCGTAGCAGAATCTGGCACTAACCTAGGTCAGCCGAGTGGTCGTGAATAAAAAGTTTATCGTTTTCAGAACAGCCCTAGCGCTTTTCACAGTTTGTTTATCTACTGTTTGCATTCGTTCAGGTGTCGTGCAACTGTTTGCACAGGGGAGGCGGGGGGAGGGGCGGCGTGAAAAGGGACGTAAGTGGAAGAGAGGGGACTCCATTACAATAGAAGCGGCTGTCGAAATAGGTGGTTATTCTGTTGATGAAAAAGGACTACAGGGTTTTTTCACGATGTCTCCGGGTCATTGGCCTGAAGATGGCCGGGTCATGTCTGACGTTTGTCAAGAATCAGGGAAGGTCAAGTAGTGTGTGAACTGGGGGGAGGGGGCGGGGGCGGGCATCCCATAACCAGCAGGAAGGAATCACCTTGCAGTGCTCCCCCAGGTACCATAGCACCGCTTAATCTCCGTAATGTACAGGAAGTTGAGGCCCTATGAGGAAAGTCTTCCGTGAGCGCAGCTAAACATTTCCTTCTGGTTCAATTCTTGTAGGGCCTCGACTTCCGGTAATCTTCTTTCGGGGGCTTAATTTACAAGAATAAAAAGGAACAAGTGACTGCTGGTTGGATATAAACCTAAGTTAAAAACGGAACTGAGCCCACCTAAATTAAACGATGGACACCACAGGCAGCCGACAGTTTCTGGGTATTACCCCTTCGTCAGGAAAATTCAATCGCAGACGAAGACAGATGAAGGCAAAGGGGTGAGAGGGGCGGACGTGTTGAGCCTTAGAATCGAGTGGACAGCGATAAGAATTTCTGTGAGTGTAGATGCGCTTAGGATTGACGTTTCTGGCAAACCAAATATTAAATGCTCTTCATGTCAGTGGCTTGCCTCTGTGGTCCCGTTGCCACGACTGTGGTACAGGGAGTGGAAATGGCGATAGAGTTTGTTATTTTCAGATGCCTAAGGTGGTATATCATTTAGTAATGATATTCTGGTACTGCAGTCTGTAAGGGAGATGAAATACCATTATTCTCTTTTGGATTTTACTTCCAAAAACATTCATAACTGGTTCCTACCAGGCCGAAGGAGACCCCTCGCCAAACCGTTTCAACGATATATATATATATATCAGACTTGAATTAATAAAATTTAATTAAAACCGTTTAAACAATATTTCCGGAGTTTCTTGTAGAAAATTATGGTTGTAAACCTATTTTTATAGTGATAAAATCGAGATGTGACGGATTTTACAGAATAAACAATCAATAACCGAGTTCATTAATGCTGCAGGTGCAAGCACGTGTATCTCCAGCATGCTACTCTTAGCTGATTAACCTTAGAATACCTAGGGGTGGCCCATCGCTAACAATCATCACCTGCACTGTAACGGCAGTAATTCCAGCTCTGTGCCAAGAGTCAGAATTATTTTACATCTGTGTCTGCTGTTTATTGTTTGTTGAATGACCAGCACGGCGTCGTCAGTAATCTAAGTCTCCCTCCCTCCTCCCTCCCTTTCCTTTCCCTTCCTTCCTTCCTCGGCCATTGTTGTCACGACGGGCCGTACTTTAACTTAATGGACTCGACTTCTCCAAAGTTACAGAACAAACTTTTATGGTGATCTCGTAAATTGTAAGATTAATTGAACAATCGTCACCAAAACCTTTACTGCCTCAGGTCAGTGGTTTCTACACCAAAGGGTGACGACGCTTTGAAATAATTTGAATAACTAGAGAAATCTACCGAGGGAAAAGATTCTTATACTCTGACACGCTCGCTCAGTCTCTCACAGGCAAAACACTTCTTGCTCAAGAGCCCCCACCTTCGTAAAAGACACAACTGCAGCGAACCGTTATTCAACATATATTTCAAACACTAACTGACTTGACAACATCAAATATATCTACAGATTATTTACAGAGAATCACCGTGCTCGTGTTTAGGGTAAGACGTTGCCTGATTACGTCATACCAGGAGGTATCAGACAAACAGGATAAACAAACTAAAGCCAGAGGGGAAATCAAACTGCAAAACGGCCTATGATCCCGCTCTACACACCGATACAATAAGTGATTGACAACAGAGCACCTACTCTTGTCACTACCGAAACAACTGCTTCCACGATACACAGCTCTGAAGCTATACAACGACCCAACAATGAAGCTGTGACACTGCAACGACTCAGCACTTCCCTCTCGGTCCTCTTGGCGTGCGCCCGGCCACTAGCCTATGACGTCTCCTGTCTCGGGCAGGATAAAACCACCTATCTTAATCAACCCAAGTCCCAGACTCTAAGATAGTTATTTATGGCAGAGCAATCCTTACCTATAAGGCACATCCAGCAGTCACTTACTAGTTTATTACGTAGACTTGTCCGCGAAATACAATCCTGTGTATTCAGCGTGAGTACTAGCTGCGGCTCCTACGACGTCCTGGCTAAGATGGTGAGGGGCATAGGTCCGTGGGTCTACACGTGTCCGCTTCTCTTGGTCTTCCTACTTCATCTCTCTCTCTCTCTCTCTGTATGTCTTCCCTGTATGTCCTATCTCCCTTCTTTCCCAGCTTAAATACTATGCGCCCTGACGCCTAAACTTGATTAAACCTGTTCTGGCCGGCCTAGGCTGGCGCAGAGCAGCTACATTGACTAATGACGCAGTGTCCACCTACCAGGTGTCAAGAGAGGGGGAACAGGCTAACCTAGGGGTGACATGTGACAATTGTCACCACAACATCATTGGTGGGTCTAGATCTCCTCTCCAGCACACGTATTTCCTCTCCATGTGGTGGTGCTTACTGGCCCGGGTGTTTGCCATAATAGCGCCGTAGTTGATGACGCGGTATAAGACGCACCAACCAACCAAAACCAAACAACCAACCAAGATTTCCCTGCCCTTTTTATTATGAGAAAACGAGAATGTGAAAAGGTTTCAGCTTTGTTCCTTAATGGTTTTTTCCCCTTTCCCTGTGTGTGATTTCAACAGAGACGTTCAGGGCGGCAGCAGAGGCTGGACCCAACGACATCCTCAAGTTGTACAATACCAGGGGGAACCTCGTCAACATCTCCCACAGCCTTCAGCCTAACGCGCCGGACTCTCGCTACACCCTGGAGGTTGTCGCCATGAATTACAGTGAGTGTTACAGCTTCCTTGCATCTTTCAGCTCTTTACCCCCCCCCCTTGCACGCGCACGCGCACACGGACGCACACACACAGAGGGAGAAAGGAGGAGAGAAAACTTAAGCTGGATCCAGACAGTTTGTGTAAGCTGATTAAAACTTCGTAAAGAGCCAGCTCGTTGTCCCTGTACGTGTACGTACAGATATATGCATATATATATACAGATGTATACACGTGCGCGCGACACCTGTTTACAGCCCGGCCTGGCAGAAAACACAAAATAGACAATGGTTGCTGGTCGTCGCTTTCAGTAAACTTCGTCGAACCTCGAGAGACTACTGTAAAGACATGTTGATTTCTCCGCAGGTCTTAACGCAGTTACATTAAATGAGGGGGGGGGGTTTGTTGCTGTTCTTTGTGGAAATGGATGAGTTTAAATGCTCATTACAGTTTTTTTGATTAAAAAATTGAGGCCCCATCCCATAATAAGACCCCATGTCTGCACGACACACCGGTAGATTTGTAACAGCATGCTGTGCACAAGTCTTTTGCGCAGTATGTACTAGTGATAGGGATTTCTTTCTCGGGTCGATCTGCGTACACATGACTGTAAGTTTACACGTGCCGGAAAGTGGTTTCCATAATGTTGTCATTCTTGCCTTTGATGTGCTTCAGGAAATCTTGCTCAATAAGCAGATCCCGATTTCTTTTGAGAGGTTGTCGAACAGAATAACGTAGGCGCCTGACAGCTAAAATTCCCGTTCACCGTGTCTTTGGCTGACATATGACAGGGCTTTTCAGCTTTTCAGATGAACTGCATAGCGATTTTTAAAAAAAGTTATAATAAAGGCCCTTGTAGTTTTCACGTTTGAAATTTGCTCAAGGTAAAATGGGAACTGCGTGCTATGGGGGTGGTGTCTGACTACGTGGAGAGTAACGTGCACGCGCGCGTTTGAGAGAGAGGGCGGGGGAGAAAGCTGTAATATTTTGGTGCAGTGAGTCATTTCCTTAACACATCAAAATATTAGAAAAGTGAATTTAGAGAGAAAATCTGTTCTCAATCGATTGGATATTTTCTTATATTCTAATGACATTTGAAAATAAGATTTTCTGTTCCTCGCAGAAAGCGGAGGTTTTTTTTGGGGGGGGGAGGGGGAGGTTGTGTTGTGTGTGTATGTGTGTGCAAGTCTAAATGTACAGGCACAAAAGATTTTTTTTTTGTTTTGCTTCGTTTTGTTCAGGTTAGTTGAAGTGCTGCAGAACACTTTGTAGTTTCCGGAACATTGTTCAGACATCAGTATTTCTACAGTCTGCAAGAGCTTAATCACGGATGTCCATATCAAACCCTAGCTGACCTGTACATGTATTCACGTTATGCTTATGAAACTGTAACTTGGGCGCTTGACAGCATATTTCGGAAGAAACCGCATTCTGGAGACTCCGAGCACTGCCGCAAGAAAGCAAGTGGTTGAACTCCGAGCACTGCCGCAAGAAAGCAAGTGGTTGAACTCCGAGCACTGCCGCAAGAAAGCAAGTGGTTGACTCTGAGCACACTGCCGCAAGAAAGCAAGTGGTTGACTCTGAGCACACTGCCGCAAGAAAGCAAGTGGTTGAACTCCGAGCACTGCCGCAAGAAAGCAAGTGGTTGACTCTGAGCACACTGCCGCAAGAAAGCAAGTGGTTGACTCTGAGCACACTGCCGCAAGAAAGCAAGTGGTTGACTCTGAGCACACTGCCGCAAGAAAGCAAGTGGTTGAACAAGTGACTGGGGATATGTAGACCCGATAACGCACATATCGTTCACTAAATCAAGTCATTTAGTTTACAGATGAACTGTGATTTACCAAAGTCTGCTGATCCCCCTTTATAGACGGCTTAATTGCGCTGCGTAGAGGCGGTTCTAAAGTACTGATCCAGCGGTGAGCATTAAAAGACTTATTCAACGTAGCTGAAGAATTTCTCTCTGACAGACATCTTGCCCCGAGGTTTAGAGAAAATATGTGTCCGTAAAGAACATCTGGTTTATTTCAGTTGTATTTTGTTCCAAATGGATAGACTGGATATTATTTCTCACTGTTGTCAGACGACGTAGTCGAGTCGAGTTGGGTGCAGAACGCCTTTTGTCCTGGGACAGTCATAGCGACGGGAATAGCTCATAGTCGTGTGATCGAAGCTTCCACTTATACGTACCTCCTGGGCTGGATTGCATGGGCAGTCATGTCTTTTTTCCGATGTAAAAGTAGTCTTAAAATACACGGGGTAAACCGCCCTTGTGACCGTTATTAATAACGCAGTAGCAGAGAAACAAATGTTCGTACATGTACAAGATCATGTCAAGCTTGTATTCGACTGTAGCTTTGCGCCCACCGTGCCTGCATGTTTCTAACGTCATTTCACGGGGGATATTTTAACAGTTAATAGTTCACGGGATTTTTTTTTTTTTTTTACCATTTATACAAATGATTTGCCCAAAGCACTCTTTGCAGTGAGCGAGGGGAGGGTGGGGACGGCCGAATGTACCAGGAGGGAAAAAACCTCTTGAAGTGTTTTTGGAATTCCAGTGTTTGTGGAGGCAGCTGAAAACAGTACGATCAGTATTGTTTTTGAATTTTTGTGAATGTGGCTGAAACAGTCGTGCGTTTACGCGTTCCTGTTGCATCAGAATGCAGCTGAAAACATTCAAGTGCTTGCGGTTTCCCAGTAGGTGTAAATGCAGCTGGAAACAGTACATTCCGTAACAAAAAATTTTCTATTGGATGAATGCGGCAGAAAAAGTCGCGCATTTACGGCTTCCTGTTGCATTTTAATGCAGGTTTAAACATTGAAGTGCTTGCGGTTTTCCTGTAGGTGTCAATGCAGGTGAAAACAAGTTACATAATTGCGTATTTTGTCTGGTCGGTGTGAATGCGTGTACAAGTCGCACAGCTGGTGCTTTTTTTCTCCGAGAGAGAGAAAGAGAGAACAAAGATTTTCGCGGCTAGAGTCGTGTGCAAGATGTCACATGCTCGTGCGTTCAGCCTCACTATTTTTCCCGTCAGCACACGCATGTCGAGTATGCAGCGTATGAGGCCGTGGCAGACTGAAAGTAGACGAGTAAACGAAATGGATCAAACTGATTGGATCATAAAAATCTTTGACTCGTGGTACTTTTGCCAACAGCCTGGCATTGAAATAAAACATGACGTGCATTTCTACAGGGGTGCAGGCGGGAGGGAAGAGGAGACGGGCAGGATTCGTTTTAGTCCTTAACAAAGGCGGGGCATTAATGTGTCGCCATATTTTAGTGGCGTTTCTTCGTTTAAGTGGGGCGTGATCGCCGAAACCTGTTTCTCCTTCATTTTAGTTTGTGTGCGTGTGTCTGTGCTGTAAGTAGCAGTAGACAGAGTTTTGCACGGCAGTGGCACAAGCATATGGCTGTTGTTTAAACAGACGCTGACAGGTTCTCTGTTGGCAGGCAAGGATGGGTCGTTAGCAGCCAAGATCGGGTTGGATCTAGAGACCATTGAAGCAAGGTGAGTGGAAGATTTTCCCGTTGTCTAAACCTCGGCATCCTATACCCATGATGCCGTAACCTTCCCCCCACCCCTCTCCTGTCTTCTCCTCCCTCTTATTTCGTAGGTGAGAGAGCGAGCGCCCGCACGTGTGTGTGTGTGTGTGGTGAAGGCATGTGCGTCTTTGAGAATTTATCGAGTTAAAAGTCGCTTTAACAGCCATAGAGTGCTAATGCATTAGGCTAATTGACAAACGGCTGTAAGATTTGTTGGGGAACTTCACGGGGAGGGGAGAGGGTTTTCTCCAAGACAAATCGACCGGGCTTGACCTTGACGAGGGCATTTCCAAATCCATCTTGTGTTCATGCAGCTTGAAGCCCGCCGCACTTCCACAGCCCTAGTTCTCGCTCTAGACTTCCTTAATAAAGTATCTTAGATTTAGCTCATAGCTAACTCCAGTATATACCCCTTACCCCTACGCGGAGAACGCCTGATTGATGTCTTCCTGCGTTGGAATCAGACGGCGTCTGGTTGATCTCGGGTGGAAGAAACTCAGGGCAGTGGATCGTGGTTAGACCCTGGTGCTGGAACACCTAACTTTTCCACAAACCGCCCTGTAGTTACGGAAAGCCCGCTGCTCCGTGTGTGTAGGGGTCGCCTTTCCTCCTCCCGTCCCCCCATTTTTCGCCCCGCTTTAGGTGTGGTGGTCGTTTAGAGTCGGATTTCTGCCCCTGCTGCTGGCAAAATGCATTGCTGTCAGGCTGTGGCTTTAGATGGGGGACGTATAGAAAAGCTGGTGCACAGTTGCAGTGCGCGATAACCCGCTGAGCCAGGCACGCACGCTCAGACACTACTCACTGGCACTCGCAATGATAGACAGGGTCTCAGCACGCCAAGAGCGCATTTAACAAGAATGAAGTGGTCGTCCCTTCTCCTGACGGGACCGTGATCGGGTCAACATCAGTTCCTTACAAACACCTAAAGCGAATTCTGCACGATTTCGAGCCAGCAGACTGACTAGTTTTTCTTTAGGCTTTACCCCACCCACCCCTTTTTTAAAAGTAGTCTTTGTAAGCGTGTTTCAAATATGTTTTATGAATCTTTTGACAAGCTCTTATCGTGATATACTATCGGTGAAGCGCAAATTTAATAAACCCACACGTGTCAGCCTTATTTTTAATGACTGCTGATTTAGTAAACTACAATTCCCCAAATTGAAAGTCATCCTCACCCTTCACCAGACCCAGATCTTCCAGTTTTCTAATCTGTGTTGCAAAAAAAGACATGCGATGTCAGATTGGTATATTCGCATACCTGTAGCTTTCATGTTTCAAGCAGTCTATTTGCTGGACTCTAAAGGAGGTAAATGTGTTATCGGTGTTCCAGGTGTATATCACAGTTTTCAACCTCCTCTCGCATGTAAATACTTGGAAGCTTATGTCTTGTCAGCAGATTGGAGTTATTCACTCAAAGTTTAGGGGATAATTTCTTGCAGTAAGCTAAATCTATGATTTGCAAACCATTTGCACATAAAGACTCTATGTTCCAGGTGCATATCACAGTAAGCTAAATCTATGATTTGCAAAGCATTTTGCACATAGGTGGGTCTTTTAAAGACTCAGTAAGAGATATTTTGTGAAGACGTTAACAGACAGACCATGAAAAGATACAGTGTAGACCAGTTAAATTAACACAGTTTTCAGTTGACAAGAAAAAAATTGCATGTACATCTATTAGCTGACTCTCCTCTTAATTGTGTTATATCAAATAGGAACATGCCAGTCGCGATCTGAGAATAGAGCTGTATTCACTGATTCCTCCTCTAACCCAAACTCAGTCAAGCTGGACAGCACTGTAATAGTTACCATCAAGAACGCTTGAGTGAAATAGAATGGTATGGCAGCAAAGAATGATTCAAACAAGAAGTGCTCACAAGTATGGACAGCAACTTCAGTGCTGATCATGTTTAATATGTTTCAATCATTTTTGTGAAGATTGTATCCTCTCCCATAATAAGCATAATTATAATAACTCCTGTTTAAATGTCATCAGAATTGGATTAATTTTATAATTGGGGAATCAAAACTTTAAGACAACAGAGTTTGGAGCTTTCTCCCAAATGTAATTCTTTATACTTCTGCTCATGACAAACCTTGGAGATCTTTGTTTTGTACTACCAGTAAATTTTTTTCACTGTCCAGTTACCCACTAGCTTTAATGCCACACAGGTAAATGGTGAGCAGAAGGTAAAAAGAGCTAGTTTGAAACATTAACCTGTACTACTGATATCACTCCATGCTGTAAACTAAACATTTTTTATAATGTCCTATCCCTTGCAGACTGGAAGAGGTGGAAAAGAAAGTCTATGTTGATAATGGGGAGATGCCGCATGCAATAGCTGACCTCAAGAAAAAAGTGGAGCATTTTAAAGAAAAGTTAGAGGTAAGTGGAGATTTCATCAAAATCTTCCAGCAGCATCAGCCTCATGTGGTAAATAGGCCATTTTTAATGAGAAAATGATTGTGAGCCGGTTTGACAGTTGATCTAGAAGTCAAAGTGTGTTGCCATGTTTCCTTGACTAACAGGCACTATAGGAAGTTACTGTGTTTGTGAATAACTGATCTGAAAGAAGTGGCTGCCACCTGGGGAATGAACACATGGTGAGAGCAAAGATTGAACCAAGCTGATATCTTTCCTTCTTTTCTTCCTTTATCATCCCTTCCTTCCTTTATGGGTGTAGTTGCGTTTTGTAACCAAAACAATTCATTCACTGAAAGATTTGTTTAGGCATCCGTGATGTACCTTTGCAAATCATAGGTTTCTAACTAAGATAGTTTATGAAAGGTTGTGGAGTGTATTCACCTTGCATGCATGCTTGAGAGACTCTGCTGAGCAGCTTAAAACTTGCTGCTGCTGTGTTCATGCATGGAGATCAGCTGAATTACTCATATGAAGGCCCTGCAGATGTTTATGTAGTTTAATGTGCCTTGGCATATTGAAAAGAAATAGCTTTTGCATGCTTACAAACAGAATACTGTACTTACTACGTGCACACACATTAGCATGCCTATGCAATGCACAGCATTTGCTGTTCTACTTTAGCTAGAACATAAATAACCCTTAAAGTAAAAAAAATTTTGCGTAGAAATTGTTTTCTCTTCCCCTCATGTTGAACGCATTGTGAATTTCTGTAAAATCACGCTGTTAAAGCTCATGGATGTGAACCTGTCCTTATTAGTAAGCCAAACCATTTCAAGGGCCGAACCCATATAAAATGTAGTCTTTTTAAGACATACTGCCATGAAAGAGCCAAGCTGTTTTGTGTCTGTGTTAGAAGATTAATAATAGTTATAGACAATGTTAAATGTCTGTGCTTCCTAAGTAATTGAATACCCAGCCTTCGAACTCCTCCCACATTCACTGAAATTGAATGGGACTGTTTTTGAAAACAGGCAAGGATCATCGCTCCCAGTTGAAGGCTTTGGTCGTATGAATAAATATGCTATACAGCCAGTCAATTGTACAGACTTATGGCAGTGTTACATCTGAGAGACGGGCATAAGATAGTTACATGTTGGATCAACAGCATTGTTTATCTGTCAAGGAAGCATACGGTATTCTTCAACAAAAGCTTGGTTGCAGATACAACAAAAGACGGATATGTGTTTTAGATGTGTTTTCAACTTGTTTACAGGGAGTTGAGCATTTAAGCTGGCTTGGTTTATTCAAAGACATGTCAAGCGGAACTTCACGGCCATTCTGGGACCGGCGAAACAGTCAGGAAAAAATGGACTCCTACAGGCAGCGGGTTTATGAAAAATTTATGTGCATGAGGTAGGTTTTGTCACAGTCAATCCCGAAAGAGCTATGCTTCAGAAATAATGTATGTTTCTACAGCTATTACACCAGAGTGTCAAAATGCATTCTGTTTCATTAGAATTTTGACAATTTCATTTCTGAAATTGTATTGAAAGGAGTTGGAGATTTACAACCAATGTTCTGGGAAACATGAAAATTGTAATGGAATGGGATTTAAGGGTGTTTTCATTTTCATTAAATTAAAAAAAAAAATATTTCTTCTTTTTCTTCAGCTATGCTTTGTTAAAATATTAAAATGGGTGTGTACATTTTAGCCATCTCGTTATGGCACCTTCTTGTCAAGTAAGATGAAACTGCTGTGAGGTCACTGTCGTTTGCATATCTCATTTAGATTGCAACTTGCCAGCATGATAAATGTGTGTATAAGCCACCTTGCACATGAAAACTATTTTAGAATGCCCCTTTGCATTCCATGGAAAGAAATTCTTGAATGTCATCTTTGTTTTCTCAAGCAGAGGTGACTTTTGAGCACCCATGTGACAGGCATTTGGCAGACAGTTTGACATGGGGAAGTTTGAGTGGCTGGGTTAGAAGAGACATGCAGTTTCTTTGCACCCATTGCTTTAGCAGGGGCGGGTAGTACTGCTTTAGAGGTTAGGATGCAGTTGCAAATCAAAAGTAAAAAAAAAAACTGAGCCATCATTGTTGGTTTCAAGCTGTCCACCTCTGTGTGGGGCACGAATGTTTTATCTGTCTACATGCATGAATGTGTTTAAGCAAACTGTAGGTCCTCATCCCATGATTATTCAGTAGCTTACTGTCTGTTTGTTAGGTGTTTATTGGACATTCTGCTGTTATACATGGTATTTGTACTAGCAGTCTTTTACAATAGTTTACAGCAACTTGTTTGTACAGCACGTCTATAGCAGTTTTCCAGCATGGTTCAAGTCACATGCTGTTTGTTTGCCACATCTATTGCAATGTTTTACAGCAGGGTTTAAGTAATATGCTGTTTATATTGGACCTCTGTAGCATTGTTTGACATAATCTGTATGACAGATCTATTGCAGTGTTTTACCTCAAGGGTGAAGTCACGTGTTGTCTGTATGACAGATCTATTGCAGTGTTTTACCTCAAGGGTGAAGTCACATGTTGTCTGTATGACAGATCTATTGCAGTGTTTTACCTCAAGGGTGAAGTCACATGTTGTCTGTGTAACAGATCTATTGCAGTGTTTTACCTCAAGGGTGAAGTCACATGTTGTCTGTATAACAGATCTATTGCAGTGTTTTACCTCAAGGGTGAAGTCACATGTTGTCTGTGTAACAGATCTATTGCAGTGTTTTACCTCAAGGGTGAAGTCACATGTTGTCTGTGTAACAGATCTATTGCAGTTTTTTACCTCAAGGGTGAAGTCACATGTCTGTATAACAGATCTATTGCAGTGTTTTACCTCAAGGGTGAAGTCACATGTTGTCTGTGTAACAGATCTATTGCAGTGTTTTACCTCAAGGGTGAAGTCACATGTTGTCTGTATGACAGATCTATTGCAGTGTTTTACCTCAAGGGTGAAGTCACATGTTGTCTGTATAACAGATCTATTGCAGTGTTTTACCTCAAGGGTGAAGTCACATGTTGTCTGTATGACAGATCTATTGCAGTGTTTTACCTTAAGGCTGAAGTAACATGCTGTGTGTATGACAGATCTATTGTAGTGTTTTACCTCAAGGGTGAAGTCACATGTTGTCTGTATGACAGATCTATTGCAGTGTTTTACCTCAAGGCTGAAGTAACATGCTGTGTGTATGACAGATCTATTGTAGTGTTGTACAGTAAGGTTCAAGTCACTTGCTCTCTGTATGAAAGATCTCCTGCAATGTTTTACAGCAAAGTTCAAGTCACAGAAGAAGTACAGCAGGAACTCAGAAAGCCCACCTTTGACAATTGGCAATGGGATGATTCAGAGATGTTGATCCTTTTGCGTCAGATGTACATTGACCTCGGGCTAGTCTCGAAGTTTAACATACAGGTAAAAGTTATAACTAGTAAGGTTGCAATATTTTCACTTTCATGGGTATTCTGGATATTTTTTTTGCATGTTAATATTTGCAGTTAATATTTGTAAGTGATGTGTTTGTTTTCTGTTGTTTCAAACTGGGACCATTGTATATGTTGCCTTCAGTTAGGAGTCATCTGCTGGCCATTATTTTCGCAGCATTATCTGACATGCATTTCCTACAGGCAAGAAATGCTTTTCCTGCACAAAGAAAGTAGCTCAAATAATTTGCAGCAGACTAACTCAAGGGACCTTGGATTCACCTCTTAAAGAATCTTTTCTTGTGCTGCAAGAGTGTGCCAGGCTAGGCTTTAGCCTCGTAAAAGAGTAGCATGCACCTGTAGGCAATGTGCTCCTGGGTGTCTGTGTTACTGACAACTCTATTGATGTACATGCTGCTTTCTACTTCAAGATCAACCCACTTTGCAAAGAGATCCACTAGAACTTATGAAAGTTATTTATTTGCAGATGCCAACATTACTCAGGTGGCTGTTTAAAGTATACACAAAGTATAATCATGTCCCATTCCACAATTTCAAACATTGCTTCATGGTCAGCCAGATGGTGAGTGGAAGAAGATTGTGACTGTGGGGTTTTCTTCTGAAGGGAGGGATCGGGTGGAGGGGAGGAGGTAATGTGAAAGAAGTAATGTGAAATTAAATGCAAGTTTAGTGTGGACACTTGCTGCCTTGGTTATTCTAGTGGTACACTGTAGCTAGGAAATGTTGAGGACAGTCTTACCATTATTCCTGTATAGCACTCAAGGCTGATGTGGATGGTTTTGTTCTCTGTAGACTAGCTAGTTGGGGGTTTTCCTTGAAATATTTCAGTTTTAAATATTTTAGGGGATAATGTAAATATTTTAATGTTTTTATGTCTAGAAAAGCAGTAACATTTACATAAATGTGACAGCTACATAAACAGATGAAATCACTAATAAAAAAAACGTCAGTACCCAAGCTATCCAAGATGCAAAATAAAGGGAAAGTGAGAATAGCAAATAAAAGAATAGAAATACAAGAATAGAAAGGGGAGATGCATCTGTATACCATGGCTGCATGTCATACAGTGTAAAGAGGGAATTGAAAGTTTTATCTTCTGCTTATAACACTTGCAGACTAATTTTCATAACTGGGTTGCATTTTGAATCCTGCTTTTTACTGATGGTTTCTGCAGATGTATGGACTTGTGTGGTTGATGGACTTGCCGGCCAAACTGGACCCGCTAGAGATTCTTATTCTGCTCACGTCTGCCATCTGCCATGATCTTGATCACCCTGGCTACAACAACGCCTACCAGATCAATGCACGCACAGAACTTGCTTTGCGCTATAATGACATTTCACCTTTAGAAAACCATCACTGTGCAGTGGCTTTTGAGATTCTGGAGTCCAAAGACTGCAACATCTTTGCACATTTGCCACGAGAACAGTTTCGGCACATTCGTGAGGGAATGATAAGGTAGGAACTTCTACATGCATGTACACACACACACAAGCACAATTGCGAACACATGTGCATAGGCATTGTCAACACAGTTTTTGCTTTAAAGAAGCCTGTTTGCCTGTATAGCTGCTATTCCAGTAAAATATCGTACTGAAAACCGGTATGGCTATCTGCACCAGCACCCACCTCTACTTTAACACTTTGGTGCCGCAGGCCTCCTAGCTTGTGCTGCTCCTGCTGACACAGGTTTTTCGCCTTTTTTCAAAAACTCATTTAAAAAATCCCCCCAAACAATAGAAAAGTTATTTAAACTTGGTTGCAAACATCAATAAACAAAGAAAACTCAAGTCTTACTGTTGTTTCTTGGGCCTTGTTCCTTAAATGACAACCCAACAAAGTACAACCGTATGCTGACGTATGCAATCAAGGGAGCCTACCGTACCCAAACATATAGCAAAGAGAGAGTCGAAAGTAAGGAAAGTGGCAGATCTTCAAAAAAAGATCTGCCATCCCTTTCTTGTAAACGACCCTAGTCTTCACACGGCTAGCCCCTGGTGTGCCACGTGTGCATACAGCGAATCCCTAATTAATGTCGTCAGCTCGCTCACAACTGGGATTCGACACAAACACAACATAGGACAAATACATGAAATCCTCAGGGTGCACAATATAATCAATCAAGAACAAATGAGGACAGAGCGCTATAAATCGTCAAATGACAACCCAACAAAGTACTGGCATCCTTTGATGGCAAAACAACTGAAGTTGAAGTAATCCAGAAGTCCTCACGATTCCTTATACACAGTCTGTTCGATACCGTTTACACCACATGCTAGCTTGTTTTTCTCTTCGTAATCATTCTCTTGGGTCTGTCGGCCACAAATACTGTTGTCTTCATCCACTTTATCATAGTAAATTTGCAAAACAATGTCATTTTCCTCATCAGTGTGTAATTTGGAGAGTAAATCTAGCATTTCTCAAGTGACAGAGCACGTGTGGATACGCACTTCACAGCCATTTTTCATTTACTTGGGATTGTGGTCAGAAACTGGTTTAAACAGTGTAAAAGAAGTAACTCATAAAGAAATGATTCATCTTTCAAATGTAAGAGTTCTTTACCTTAGACCATTAGCCATTGCCCGCAAATAAATCATCAAACAGCTCATCAAAGGTGTTTGACATGCGGCATGCAGTGCTATGCATGGTCTGTCGTGTTTGTGCTCCATGCGGCAGGATTGTTAATATTTGAATCCATTTGCAGATGTATTCTGGCAACGGACATGGCCAAACACAACGAGATCCTGAACACATTCAAATCTTTGCTACCACACTTCGACTTCAGTGACAAAGAACACAGAGCAGTGGTAAGTGGCTGGACATGCTTAACATAATTACATACTATAAAAACTATCAGGCTGTGTGATTTAACTCCATAGATGCTCGCCATTTGAAATGTCTCTGGTTGTTGATTGTGCCGATACATTTTAGGCCACGTGTAAAAATCCTATTTAAAAAATAACAGTACATGCTACAGACAAGAAATAAACTGATTTTTAAATGTAAACAAATGCTGAATAAAATCTTCATTACCTTAATCTTTGCTGGCTTCTCAGAGATAGCTAAAATCCAGCAGCAACGAGGTAACTGAAATCCACTGTGCACAAAACCCGCCTCTTGCTGTCATGTACACCATTTTGGTCAGATGAGGGCAGATGGGAAAATCCGTTTGTTTTTCATAATAACCTCACTTTATGGTTGAAGGGAAACAGCCCTCATAAACGGGAATGTGTGAACTACAAGTTAACCACAGTTTCCTCCAATTACAAAGTGTATTGGCAGAACCAGGAATTCTCGAAAGTGGTCACAGTAATGTAAGCTCTTGGCCATCAACTTTGGCAAAGCGGTCACTTTATGTCGAGCTCCAGCACTTATTGAATTAATGTTGGTGCTTGTTGCAATCGTCAAGCTAGATTTTTGCATAAACATAAATGGTGACAATTTCTACAATGGGTTTTTGTTGTTGTTAAAATTTGGAAATGGGAAAATTACAATTGAATGTCTCTTAAAAATGTAAAAGAATGATGCCTAACAGTATGTCTTTTTCTGTTTTCCGTCATCTCTTATATCAATCCACTGACTGATGCCCTGCCCCACTCTTCATCATTTTATTGTCACCTCTCTCTTTCACTGTCTTCTCCCCACTGTTTTCCTTCTTTCTTATCTCAGTTTCCTTTTCAGTGTATGGTTTCTATGCACATAATTACTATAATAATGGTAGTGATAGACTGTAGTAATGGTTTCATTGGCAGAAGCAGCAGATGAAATGGACGCCAGTTTAAATACAGTTATCTGTATATATCTTTCCTTGTCTTCTTCCTTGGAACTGATGGCATACCTGAGTGTACCTTTTGATTTAAAAACATAGAAGGAAAAGATTTGTCTCACCAAATGTAATCTGAAGGATGATTTTTTTTAATGGTAATGTCAGTTCACACTAGGCAAGATCACTCATTTCCACACATCCTCACCATTTGCATATATGTCAACCATCATGCTAGTGTGTGGCTCGTAAGATCCTGGAATGTGGTGCCAGTCTGTCTCTCATAAATTGATGGACTCTATCAACAGATGATGATGGTGCTGATGAAAACAGCTGACATCTCCAACGAAGCCAGGCCCTTGGATGTTGCTGCTCCATGGCTGGATTGTCTTTTAACTGAGTTTTTTAATCAGGTCTTTTTTCTACATTTCCAGTTGTTAGTAATCCAAGTGTTAGCTATGTTTATGCACTCAAAGTGCAGTCAGAACTGTGGAATAATGGAGGTGGTCGTGAAACTTGACCTATCACAGTGCTTCTAGTTATACGTCCTATAATAATTTGCTGCAGAGTACTGACTGTTTGAATTTGCTAGCAAAGGTTTCGGGCGTTTGTATTTTTTTGGTGGGGGGTGGGGGGTTGACGCTGTAGCACCATCGAAAAGAAACCCAAAGCTTGATAATGATATTAAAGTGGCAAATCAGCTACCCAATGTTCCCCCACCCACCCATCACCCACCATGCCCTGTTCTCCTCAGAATGTAGAGTACACAGTGAGAGATGTAGACACCACCAGTTATCCACAGTTTGATTGTCACCTTGTGACTGAACATGGTTGCTTCGAATATTTTGTGCACCTCATTCAATTTTCCTTTGTGTTTAGACGATGTTTTCATCAGTTCCTTAGCCTTATCAGCACTCTCTGTCAGCTGTGGCACACGTCATGACTTGATGTGTAATGTATCTACTAATACTTCCTTTAGTGAACACTGTACAGCAGTTGCATGCAACACCTTACAGCCACCCGATAAACAAGGAGGATGTGCTGTTAGGGAGAGCTGTTCTAAGGGAGATTATTACACTTGGATGTTTATTATCTAGTTTGTGGTTGTCTCCCATGATCTATTTTTCCATTCCAGACACCACCACCATCACCAACCCCCTCCCTGATTTCAGTTTGCTGTAAATTCTGTTGAGTTTTTAAACTTGCCAGTCAGAAAACAGGCTGCAGACATGGAGACTAAGCTCAGTTGGGATTCAGTAGGCAGCATTGTGTTTTCCTTTCTATTTATTTATCTTGGAGTGGTTTTGCTTGGGTGTTGTCTGACTGGTATCATGGCGTTGGCAAGATTTTTGCAGCATTTGTGAAACTAGTTTTTTCTTGCAGCTTTGCACCAAACTGAGTCTGTCCTTTGTTCTGATTTATTTCCTTACAGTGTATATTTAGCGATACCATTTCACAGTAATTTTTGTAGTTTTATTCTCTGTAATGCATTAAATGTTCCAAAACAATATTCTGCAGGAAATTGTAGATCAGAACAGGAAAAATACTTCTAAAAGGTCCCAGAACATTCTTCTAGAGGAACATTGACTTGCAAGTACTCAAAGGACAGGCTGAGTCCCAGATTACTGTTTGTTTTAAACTGCATGTCTGTTGGGTGGTGGAGATGTCAGCTTCATTCTGTCAATGCTTGCTTTACACTGGTGTTTTTCCCTGTCTCTCTTCCTTTTGGTTTTGCCCTTGCCTACCCTGCGTGTTGGTGCAATCCTGTAGCTGATGATGATATTGGTAAAAGTGGCGGACATTTCTAATGAGTGTCGACCCATGGAGGTCTCAGAACCTTGGCTTGAGTGCCTTCTGCAAGAATTTTTTAATCAGGTAATGCAGTGCAACAGTGGTTCTCCCTGTCACTATAGCAGCCTTGTAGAGATCTAGTGCTTCATGCTCTTTGACAGTCTGAAGCTGAAGTTCTTTCAGTATAACAAAGTAAATAAGTAAAAATGAAAAGGGATTAGACTATAAAACATAAATCTGATTAATATGGATAATCTGATTAATATATAGAATCTAAAAGATCAATGGGGTTTTTTTTTCAATTTTCGAGAAGAATTTATTGATGAAGGTCAATAGAATTTGAACTGGTCCTGCATCTGCCAGGTTGTTGTGGTGTTTGTAAAAAGTACATTGTGAGGCAAAAGTGTTTAGGTGGCTGTATTTTTCCCAGTCAGTACGGTGGACTAGGCATATATCATTTAGAGTGAAGTCATTTGTACAGAATAAATTAAAAAAACATTTCTCATTACTGAATGAACACAAAGTGTTATTTTCCTTATTTTGTCAAATATCTTTTTGTCCATGGCATTGAAAAGATATTCTGATAGTAGTAGTTAAAATTCTGTTTTGAAGAACAAGAACATTTTAGTTCAGAACAGCTCCTCTGCATTATTTGGGTGAAATAATTTGTGTCTTTAGTCTTACTTCCTGATGAATCTGGTTCTTTTATACAGCGTTACTGCACATTTCTAATTAACATTTAAGATTTCTAATTAACTTTAAGCCTCTGAGCATCCAGAATATGCAGAATACGCTAAAAACTCTTTGTAAAGAGACCATGTCAGTTCTCTGTAGCATACTACCTTCCAGTATTTTTCACAGTTCCTTAAGACAAGATCAGTGCCAACTTTCTTATATAAGCTGTAAACTGATCCCCCACCCCCATAAATGATTCTCCTGCGCTTTATTTTTTTCAATCGGGTGTTTGGTATTTGTTCATGAAACATTTCTGATAGAAGTTTTGTTGTCTTTGTAATTTTTTTAAAAGAAAATTATGGTAGTGTTTAAGAACAGTAGTCAGCATTGTGCCCTTCAGTTGAGATGTTAACCTTAGGCATGACAGACACACACACACGCTGGCAACACCTCTGTTGACTTACACTTGACTGACATCTATGTTGACCTACACCTGAACTCACAACATTTCTACTGTCTTGCACCTTGGTGGCTGTTTTCCTACACCTGAACTGACAACGTTTCTGTTGCCTCACACCTGACTTGCACCTGGCTGACATCTCTGTTGACCTACACCTGAACTGACAACATTTCTGTTGCCTCACCACAGATAGATAGATAAGTGTAACAGACTGATGTGCATATGGTTATGGTCACAGAGTTACATGCATATGCTTATGGTCACAGAGTGACATGGAGAAGCTGGAGGGCCTGCCAGTGGCACCCTTCATGGACCGTGACAAGGTGACCAAACCATCCTCCCAGATTGGCTTCATCAAGTTTGTCTTGCTGCCTCTGTTTGAGGCAGTTGGCGAGCTGTTTCCACAGATCGATGTACGTTTCTTTCTTTACCCTGTCAGCCTTTCTGAAAACTGCTTTGCAAGCAAGAGTTCCAGTCTTTCTGGTGTTGATACTGTGTGAGGCAGCTTCCGTAGATTTTGAAAATATTGAATGTTCCAGCATGAATACTAGGTCATCTTTTCCTTTCAAAAATGTTAGCATCATTTCTAGCTTGTTGAACAAAGAAAATCCCAGCTTTAAACATGAGTTTCTTACCTTAAATTTGTGACAGGGTGAAGTGATAGATCCAGTGCGGCGGGCATTGGAATACTATACAGACATGCAGAAAGCTCTTGAAGAGGGAAAGAAGAAAGAGAAAGATGTAGGGCCCAAGCAGAATGGAATTACCCCGAAATAAAAAGTGTTGTGGCACCCTGACTGGCCTCTGGACTCTGCTGGCAGATCTGTGGCACTTCACTTCGTAGCCTGTTCGGCCACCAAGATTACTGCAGGTGTCACATTCTTCTTGTGGGCATTGGAAACAGGAAATGTGATGGAGATCCTATTGACATCAGTCTCATGTTTGAAAGGCAGTTCTTTCCTTTCTCGGTGCGATGAAATTGGGTGATGAAGAACATTTTTTAAAAGGGTATTGAAGACTGCTGTTATGGAAGACATTCAAAAACTTGTAATGCTCAACGTTGTCTGGTTATCCCCCAAAATCTACCTGGTGTTGGCAAAAAGACAGCTACTGCTGACGGGCAACAAAGATATTTCAGCGTAAAGCGTGTAACTGAGGATGCTGGCATTTTCTGCGCACATGGATCCCCTCCCCTCTTTTAAAAAAAAAAAAATCTGTATTGTGGCTGAGACACTACTCAAAATCTCAGTAGGCCAAGACCTTGCAGGAACAAGCTGGTCAGTAATAACAGTGTTGTGAACAAAGGGAGCTGAGTTCCAAATAGCAAACCCTTTTCCGAGCAAAAATCTCATGTACACACTTCTCACCCTCTTCTCGGTGAACTAAGCTACAATGAGCAGGGAGAAGACTACTCAGCATGCAACTCATGTTCATGTGGAGAAGAAAATTGTTTTTCGTTTTTTGTTGAGAACAAGTTAGGTTGTTCTGGACCCTTTTCGTGGATGCATTCTGCCATGCCTGGACTAGAAGAGACTGCCCCTGGGATGAGTTGTATGGAGCTGTCTGTCCACAAGTTTTATGCCTGTTCTTGAGAAATTAAACTTGGAGCACATGGGAACAGATTGGTGTCTCTCTGTTGGACATCTGACAGCCATGTGGAGCAGTGAGACGTGGCACAGTGTGTTTACATTCATGCATGCAAACCTATGTGCATGCATAGGTGTGTGACATGTATGGCAGCCAGGTGGAGTGGATAGACAAGCCATAGAATGTGTGTGTGCATGTGCATGTTTGGGTATGTATCTGACTGATGGCCAGGAGAAAGTGAGATGTGGCAGAGGGGTGTGTTGGAGGTCTGACAGCCGGGGTGTGTGTGTGTAAAGGACAGTGTTGTCTATGAATGGAAGTGGGTAGCTGTCCAGAAATGAGATAAGCTGTTTGTTAGCTGTGTGAGACATTCTGAACAGGACATGATTCCTGTCAGAGATGCAGCTTGTAGTGGTTGGGATCAGAGATATATCCTGACACTACTAACAGTCTACAAAACCATGACTGGAAAACTGCTTGTGGACTATAGCATCCTTGAGCCTTTCCTAGAATTTATTTATAAGATAAAAGGACACACTTGACAAGCATGTTGTGCTGTTCATGTTGCCATCAGGTAACAAGTGTAGGAGTCCAGCAGATGTGAAAGCATCTTCAAGACACCTGGCAGGTGGCACTGAGGATGCTAAGGTGATTGTTTAAAATCTTGTGAAATATGATGGGAAGAGTTTCAGGGACATTGTGTTAACCATAAATAGCATTTGGCAATACTGAACTGCATGTATTTGCTCATGTATTTGGAACCCAAATGAACCAATACCTGCAATCTTTGCAACCAGGAAATGTCACGCACAGCTGCATTCCAGCCAGTGGTGCAATACAGGCATTATGGCTAAAAGTCTGCAATGCTCACTGAGCAGATTCTATGCCATGGATTTAAAAAAAACAAACTTTAATTGTTTTATCCCCCTTTAAAATGGGTCAAGATACCACTTGTGAATAACATTGTGTACATGCACTTGCTCAAGATATTGCACAGAGTTCTGTTCACATCTGATGGTGTAGTGCTTGTGTATACTGTTCCCTTTCAGCCCATCACACTGGTGTGCAGGGCTGGCAGTGTTCTCAACATCAGTGGAAAGACTGTCAAAATATAGCAGAATTCATTGCCGCATTTTTTTTTACATCATCCTTGCACTGTTGAGAGGGCCAGGAAGGCGGGGTGTTTTAGCAAACATAATGTTCTCCCTCAGCAATTGCTGTACCATCAGAAAGTGTTTTTAAGCTTATGTTTTTATCTTTCAGCAGAATCCCTCAGAAAAGCTTTAAAATTTAAAAACATTGTTTTTGCCCTGGGATCTTTGCACCCAAGAACCACACTGGGGCCTAGGCAGCCCTTGGACCCTGCCAAAAACATTTCAAGCATTCTCTCCCCTCACGAATGAAATAATCCAGCCCTGGTTGAAGTGGGTGTTGGTGCTGCTTTTGTCAGGAATATGTCGGAGACGTTTTTGTGCACAAGCAGGCCTATTAGCGAGTGCTAAAATTTCTGTTCAATTTTTTGTGTGTGCTACTACCACCTTTGCGGATTACTTACGGAACATTTTTAGGGGACAAAATGTTTGGATACGGCAAGCTCCCTTGGTCGCATGCGTCTGCATACGGTTATGTTGAGCGTTTCAAGTACTTCCTGTTGGCCGAATAATTGGACAAAATGGTCTTGTTAATTTATCACATAAGTCAGTAGGCTTTTTATGTTCACAGAAGAATTAGCAGCTAATATTTGTGAGGTGATAGTTCCTTACCAGTTTTTTTCATTTACAAATCATAGATGCATGATACTTTTCTGGACAGTATTCCTAAATTATGTCATTGTTTGAAAAAAATCTCAAATTCATCCCCTGCCTTGCTTTCCCAGCAAGGTGAGATGTGTGAGTCATGGGTCATACTAACCTCAGTTTAGCCAAATGAAATGTAAGAGGGGAGGCAAGAAAAAGGGGGTGATTTAACTTCACAAGAAAAGGGGGTAGCTACGTGTGTGTCCACATGCATATAGGTGCATGTGTTTCTTGTGTTAATGATAATGTGTCAGTGATAATGTGATTTTGTGGGGGAACCTTTCAAATTTTAGCAATAAATAGAACCATGTTTGAGAACTCAGAAATATATTTTAATGGATTTCTTGCATAAGTCAAACTTCTGTTTGGTAGACTGCACTGAACAGTATTTATTGGATGGCAGTTATTTTTCCAACTACACCTGTTAGTGAAACATCGGTGGGTACTGATAAGATTCCTTCCTTATACAATCCTTTACTGAACCATGAGACTTCTGTCAGCCAAAATAACCACCAAAAAAGCTCCCATGTGCTGGTGGAATCTAAAAAAGAAACTCATATACACATTGGAAATACATGAACAGCATAAGTTAAAGGAACTGAACCAAGCTACATTAAACAACAGTCTACAGTTTTGGGGCATTACCCCTTTGTCACAAATAGAAAAAAAACAGCAGGCACTTATATGACTGATATAAATCAGCTATAAGAACACATCTGAAGAGGGAAATGTCCTAGTATTGAAAGGATTTGTTTCGGTGCATGTTTCAGCACAGCAGCATTATTAACTTGGTCCATTTATTATTTTATGAAAATGTTCTACTGGTCACCCCCAAAAATGTGCATTTTCTGCAAAGAAGACTCGCACACATCTTGTGTAAATGTTAAACATGTCTCTTTCTGTAAACACATTTTTGGGCCCATGGCCAGTAGACTTGGTGCATACAACGGCCTCAGAACAAGTAATCCTTTGGATATGTTCTACCTCTTAAATGCCTTTATGTATGATTATCATTTGCATGTTTTGTGTTGTCTTCCTGCCACTAAAAGCCACATTAATTTATGTACTGTAAAACATAGATTAAATGTATGACTGCACTTTCTCTGGTGAAACTGTAAAAAAAAAGAATATGGTATGTTTTACTATGGCTTCATCGTCCATCTGGATGTTCAGGGAACGTTCATTCTTATAATTTGGTATAGAGTTAATCTCTAGAGGGTGTTAAAGAGAGGTGCTTGCTTGAACCGAAGAGATCCATCTAGTTTGTATTCTCACATGCTAATAAGGCTTGTTTATGCGTATCACACAGTATGTTACAGAATTTGAAGTGTAGTACATCTCTCAACATTTACTGCGGGTAAGTGAGCGCAAATGTTTAAGACAGGTCTCCTGATGCTATTTGTGAAATGTGTTAGTGCAGCATGATACGGGTATGTTGTGCGATGGGCATGTTTAATGTTTTTCTTAAGATCCATTATTTCAGAGCAGGCTCTCTTTTTAACAAAAATTATTATTCCGACTGCTTCGACAAGTTAATATTAGCATTATTATTTTACTGTTGAGACCCGAGCTCATTTCTTTCTGTGGAGTACATCTTGCATGTATGAAAGGCAAGCTGTGTTGGAAAAAAATGACCATCTGTTGACATCTAAATTGTATATTTTGACAATGTGTGGAATTTTAAAAATCGGGCTGCATTGGCTTATCAAAGTGTTTTTTTTAATGGCATGAAGGGGGAGGAGAAGACCGTCAGCATGTTCCAGCAATCCCTGAAAATCAGGTGCAGCCGTGACCACTTTCCTCGGGAGACAAGGGCCAGCGATGTTTGGTTTTTTGACAAATTCACATCTTGCTCTCTAGCTTAACTCTGAACTTGGCTGCAAGTTGATGAACTCTGCGAATGAACAAGCGAATGCAATGAACACTGTTTTGTAAAAGACTAAAAGACAGAAGCTGTTAAAAAAATTTTAATGTCAGCTTCCTCAAAGGAGTCGGTGCGTGAAAGAAGTCTGGTGGGTACACAACACACTGAGTGCCAGTGGGAAGAGGGAGCTGCTGTACACGAGCAGTGTCAAACTTCTCCATCCACTAGAACCAGTGCCTAATAGTCTGGCTCCATCATACAGTCGTGCCCAGATAAACAAAATGTGTATGGGTCTAACTGTACAAGAATATCTTCCAGTCGTCTCTAAGGGCAAGATATGTATTGGGGTAAAATCTATTTTCAAAAATACATGTAAATCTTTTCATTAATCCAAAGGGGGAAAACAAACGAAAAAGGTCATCAATTCACCACAAGTTGTCTACACTTGAAGACAAAAATTCTTCTAAAGGGGCAGGTGGTTCAGAACCATTTCCCCGAGAACACGGAGCATGGAGTTCTCTTTAGAATTTACAAGGACTGCCTAAAAACCAACAAATGGAGCATTCTGTTGGTGAGGAGAAATTTTTTTTTATTTACTTTGGTGTCGAAGGCTACGTTATGATGGGGAAGGATGGAACAGGAAACCCAGTTGCCTGGAACCTGCTGGCCTCTCCTGCCACATCTAGTGGCCAGCCCTCTAAACAGGGCCCACATAAGTATAGTGGCGAACAACAGAACCAAACCGACAAACCAGTAGTAAGCACACATGGATACTGTGGCATGCCCCACATGCTCCCCCCACCCTTCCCACAGCATTTCCCCACTCCCCTGATGTGAAGGAGAACTTGGAATTGCAAGGAAATCAGCAAAAGGATAACCAGTAAATAGAACAGGAGACAAACCATCTACTGATGAAGGAACAATCGGGGCTTTTGAATTTACATATGCTAACAAATTTCAACATTTTGCCATTTTGCTGGTCTGTGAGGGTCTGGCTCTAAGGTACACCTCAGTGGGCTCTAAAGTTGCACTTGTGGACACCTCGACAGGTTGCACTGATGCGTGTAGCTGCTCTCGACAGTCCTGCCACACCACGTTTCAGCACTCCTACATTCTTGGCACTTGTATGCACATTTGTCAACAGCACAAACATTCATATGTACACAATCTCCAGAGCCTTTACACTGAAATGTACACCATTAGCATTATCTCAAGAGTCTTGGCACTTGAATGACATTCTATCTAGTCAATCCTATGATGTGCTGCCACATGGCTGATGTCTGCCCAGTGGTGTATATATATGTCTGAGGTTTGCTTCCAGACAGTAAATGACTAGAATGCAAAGACTTTCTGGCAGATGGAGGGGAGGGACACTTGACAGTAAGAAATTCTACAGATTTACTTCTGTAAGATTTGAGTGTGTTAGGGTAGAATGGTGTGGGTGAGTGGATATGTGTGCATACATGCATGTGTGGCTAGCCACAAGTGTTCACACTCCACTGGCAGCATACGCTGATGCAGACCAGTCGGGCTTCTGTTTGAGGCACACTTGTACAACTCTATGCAAGACATCACACTTGCTTGATCCAACTGTTTCCTCACATGACAGTACACTTGTTTTTCACTTGCTTGCCATCTGAAACCCACCAGAAAAGTTTAAAGACATTGTGTGATGTAATGACAAAATCTTCATTTCCATGCATTTTTTCTTTGGAGGAAATTGTCTGATATAGTAATACAAAAGCTTATTCCAGTCAGTATTATGTTTAAACAGGTATCATTTGGTTATGTGATTCTGCCAGTCAGTCGACCTCTGCTTACTGCTACATTTTAATTACATTTTGCCTGAAGCTTATTCAGTTTTGATAGGTCTTTTTTCTGTAACTAGAAACTGCTGCATGGGTCTACTGGCATAATGCTACAATAATAGGAATATGTAAGGGGGCAAAAGTAAGGAACGCAATACTCTGCATAAACTGGTGATATCTGTAATTGGACTGGTGATCCCTGCAGGGCAACACCAAACACCTCATCCAGACTTGATCTGATGAAGTTGTTAACTACAGCAAATATGACACCACTGCACAGTACTGCTGGTTTTATTCCTTAGAAACAGTGCAGTCTACTTAAGAAGTGTTCGCGACAGGAATAAACCATGTCATCTCTCCCATTAAAGTCATTTATAAGGTCTGCTGCTGATGCTGGTATGTGTAGGTTTTTGTATAATAGCTTCTCAATGGCCAATAAGACATGCATTAAGCTCGTGTCACAACAATGGATACATGTCCAGAGAAAATGGTGGCCCGTGCAACAGAAGACAGTTTGGAAGGGCAAGTAAAATGATGTTTACCCTCCGTTTTCATGTGTGCAACCAGTATTTATGACAAAAGGTTGTCTAAGCAGCTAAGCACATTCATGGTGGGGCATCTCGTTTTCGTTGAGCTCTTCATTTTATTGAACTCTTATGATCCAAAACGTACATGATAAAAATGTCCCATCCAATGTCTTGTTCTATGCATGCTCATCTTAAGTAGACTGCACTGTACCAAAATTAAAACAAACGGGTGGTGGGAATCATACCACTGTCAAATTTGCTCCTAACAGCGGCACCACACTCTGGGCACGTGCGGAACGTGTGTTTTATACAGCAGGCATGACATGCAGACCGATGTCCACATGGCACCATCAGGATGGCACCTGCTTGCATCCTGCACACCTGACACTGTCCTGGTAGACTGTTTGCACTGTCAGGTGTGGACGATCCTGCATTCAGTTTTTTAAAACACACAGGTGAACTTCTTATCCTTGCCTACTGTTTGTCTCTGAACTACAGTAACAGGTGGGACAGGATTTCTAAGGCCAAGCAGTTAATATGGTAACTCTAAATATTTTTTTGTGATCAGCTAAATGTGAAACCTCTGACCATTTCACCCCCAAACTGGAAATATGTCAAACTAGCACCTAAATCCTTCAGCTTAATAGATCTACCCTTTAACAAATACTATCTGTAGCTCCTTTTCACCCAATACTCTTATCGCCTCTCAAATACTTGTCACTATATTTACCACATGGTACGGCACCAAACAATCAGGCTTTCTGAAGACAAAATCACAGGGACAGGGAAGTTCCAAAATTTCAGTTGACTGACAGGCTAGTATAACAATACACATGTTTGAGGTGTGTATAGTCAGAAGACCTCCAACTCTTAGAGGAGATTGAGTTAACCATGGTCCCAATTAGGTCTGACCTTTCCAGGACAAACCACGTGCTAGAGGAGGCCTGAAAGACGATACGGCATACTGGTAGCCAAGGCCTGCTAATTACTGGTAAGCAATGGGCTGCCTGCAATTAAAAGCTGCCTGGATGGCTGGACGACTAGGAAACCCAGAGTCAATGACCAAGGTACTGTATGGTCAACCACGAGGATTGATAATAGCATAAGTGCTGCGCTCAAGTGAGACCAAAACAACATAAATCTGGACCGTCAGTGACCAGTTGACAGTCAACTCTGGAGCGTCTAATATGGGAGACTCAGGATGCCAAGCATGCCTATGTCCCCGATGTAAGCTGGCCATGCCATCTACAGAGAGGAGGCGGAAAAGAAGCAAGGAAGGACGGCAGAGGAAGCCAGCCTGAACACCCCTCGTGGCAAAAGTTTGCTCGCCTCCTGAACCTCTGGCAGCGGCGTATGACTGAGCAGCAGTAAGGTAATGGACAACAGAAGCACACTGCGTCTGGCACAACAACACCTGTGACTGTTGGTGGACACACTCCGAACAGAAAGTACTTGTGGGAATGTAGCACTTGTTTGAACTGCCAGCTGCTTTCTACAATATAGTCAAAAGTTATCCAGTATAAAACATCAAAGAAACCAACTCACAGTTGCTACATTTATCGGCAGCACTACTAGAGAATAATCTATAAATGTGGACACCTTTATCCGCATAAACAACTTACATTCAGTTTATGTATTTTATTCCATGGTAAAATATAATAAAATGCCAAGAGACTGTAACAGAAGACGAACCTGTCTTGGTCTTCAGTGTGCCACTGGCGTTCTGACTGGATGTTAGGTTTGGCGTGCTCACATTAAATGGATTTCTTGTCAACATTGATGCGCTACTTCCACTTCCTGAGACAAGTGCTGAAGCCCGTGCGCTGCTGGATGCAACAGGCCTGTTTGCTGAAAACCCCGTACTCTGGCCATTAGTAACATTCTCTGTCAAGTCTGGGTTATTGACATTCTGCCTACTTGTCACGCTGCTGGCTGGGGTCTGACCCTGAGCAAGGCTTTTTGTGCTGTTGGCAGGGGTCAGATCCCTTGCCAAGTTTGTTGTACCCCCGGTGAGGGTATCACCCAATCCCAAGTTTGTTGCGCTGCTAGTGGGGGTCACAACCCTTGCCAAGTTCGTTGCACTGCTGGTGGGGGTTGGACCCCTTGCCAAGTATGTTGCACCGCTGGTGGGGGTTGGACTCCTTGCCAAAGATGAGATACTGGTGCTGCTTCGGGCAGTCGGTGTGCTGGAATGACTTGGACCTTTTGTTAGGTCCGGTGTGCTCCCTAGGGTTCCTATCGCTGGTGACGGCCTTGTTTGTGGTCTCCCTAAACCAGGGCTAGGATGAGGAGAAACAAAAAATTATGTGGCTTTCTGATTGTTGCGGCCCCTCCGCTAAAAGCATCTTTGTAGTAAAAACACCCCACCCTTCACAACTAATTAAGCAAGCGCACTAAATGATGGTTATAATAGAACTTTCCAGCAATACAATTACCATCCAGTCTGTAATAGCCATCAAGGTTAAAGCTACTGAAGTTGCCACTCTTCAGTGGTAGTGGCACTGTTGGCACACACCACAAGAACAGGTCTTCAAGCCGGACATTTTGGTTCCCTAACAACCACAGAATGAACATTCTGTCTTGTTACTTAACACAACAAAATACTCTGAGCAAGCTTGGTTTGGTTTGGTGCTGTATAAAATAAATTATTATATTATTAACTTTCAGTGAGCTCAAACCATCTGCAAGGAGTACGGAAAGCACCAACTTTGCAGCCAGAAACTGCTTCACTGCAGCAGTGACTGTCTCATTTCTGGAAATTTCCAGAGGGGTCTTGCACGCATCATTTTTAGCTGTTGGGTCGGCTCCTGCCTGCAGAAGACGACATGCGAACCGCACCTGTTGTTCAGTCCTGTCTCTTGGTAGAATGCCAAGCATCAGCAGCACCTGGGGAAGGTACAAGTTGGAAACTCTTTTTCATCCTGAAGCTGAAACACCTTTTAATCTACACAGTCTATGGTACGCAAGCATTTGTGTGTGTTGGGGGGAGGGGCAGAAGACTGAGAAATGGAGGGGGGGGGGGTTCTGGAGAGATAGACCAGGGAAGGAGATAAGCAGAATATTGAAATGTACATACGCTGATCCAGAGTCAACCGTTTCTGATTAAAATCTTACCAGCTCTGTTTCATTCATTTGTTGCGACGCCAGAACAACGTGAAGTGGCCTGTTGCCCTTGTTGTCTCTAGCATTAACATCAGCACCTGCACAACAACCAACCTGCTGAATATAGTCATGGCACCCTGGCATGGAGTTGAGATTTTTTTTTTTTTGGCAAAGAACTTGCAAGCCACTTAAGCTCTAGTCTCCACAAACTTAAGATTTATCACCTCTGAAAAGGGAAATTTATAAATCAGAAATTTTCACTTTCCAATTTAAAAAAAGTCTTTACACAGTTTTTATAGCCATCAACATCGCAGTCTGCAACATGCAGTAAATCAAGACTCATGACATAACTTCACTGACTTGAGGACTCTAAAGGCAATCAGGATGTTGCCAATGTGCAACACTGGATGAGATCTGACAATCTAAGAAAATAACTGCACTTGGTAATGCAATACATGAGCTAAGTGTGTGGCTTTTTATTGGCCAGTTTTCTTGTAAAAGACTGATAGGGATAAAAGGTCCTGTGCCTCTGCTTGTTAGCAGATTTCCAGAAGTATGGGCAGCATGTACTTGGGGATGCACTACCCATGCTCCTTTCAGTTACCAGGTCTGGAACTGTCAGTGAACATGGTCTCCTGGTTATCTTGACTAATCCTGTGTTATGTTGTGCTGGTGTACTGAAAACCAACTTCTCAAGGGACATAAGCTGCCTTCAAAGCAAAAAGGCCATTATCATGCTACTTCCCACTTCCTGCTAAATGGAGAAGTTACAATCTGGAGACAGACATATTTAAGAAGGAGCAGGAAGGAAGAGAAAGTGTTTCTTAAAGAAAATTTTCTAGTACTTTCTTTATAACAGTAAGCATGGGCTAAAGAAGAAAGTGAACTCCAAACCCAGACTATTACCATGCTGAATGAGCAGCTGTAAAGCCTCCATGTGAGCTTTCTCTGCTGCGAGATGCAGTGGCGTTTGTTTCTGTTCCTGTCGACAGTCCACAGTGGCCTTTCCCTGTGCCAGACATAACGATACTGCCAACAATAATCATGGCTACTAATTGTGTATTTTCCTTCAAATTGCTGAACTCAGTGATGCACAACTAGACACAGTGCAAATGCAAACTGTCATGTGTTGGACAGATACATACACTCTGGAATTACTTTAGCATGGCTGTTAAACTCTCATCCTTCTGTTCACTGGTACCTTACCCCACCCCACCCCCAACATTACAAATCCTATTTAAAGAATATTGTTAGTGTTATATTGACAAGCTTACCTGTTCTAGAAGGATTTTCATGACCTTGGTGTGGTTGTTAAGGGCAGCCACATGAAGAGCTGTGAACCCATCATCCTTATGTTCATCAACAAGGGTTTGGTCTTTCTGAAGCAACATGCCAGCAATTCTGCAGACAGACAACACAGAGCTAGTACTTGTGTCAGGTTTGCAGGCATTACAACAATGTTGTGGCCAAACATTGAACACATCCTACTGGACAAGACTGCTTGTGCTTACAAGACACCCCCACCCCCTACCAAAAAAAAGAAACCAGAACTGGCTGTGAAATGTATAGGTACATTTGTGCACGGAAACAAGATCCATATCTTATGCCACCCAGCTCCCAGTCTTGCAAACTGAACTATGTATTGTTATAATGGACTTGACGCTAAACAAGACCTGCATACATAAAAAGGCTAGGAGCATAATCTAAGTGTTCCTCATTTGGTTAAGATAGATGGGAAATGGTACTGTCTGCTGTGAGCACAGACAACTTGTAGCCACTACAACTCACAAAGCTTCATCTCTGTAGGCTGCCAGGTGCAATGGTGCAAAGCCCTTGGAGTTTCTGTGGTGGAGGTCAACTTGTGGACACATGATCAAGACCTCGGCTGCTGAAGCCTGACCAGCAATGACAGCGATATGGAGTGGTGTGTCTCCATCTTGATCCTAGTGAGCAAAAAGAACACTTTCTGAGGGTAAACCCAGAAATAAACAAAAACACTTCTATTGCTTCAGAAAGCTCAGTGACCAAAAATTTTGCAAGGATTTTTTGGGTAACCAATTTAGAAATGTTATCATATACAGTATGAATTGATAAATCTGCAAGCGTTAATAAACTTCAGTGTAAATGCAGCGCTCATTGGGTTAAGCTAAGCAGCCTCCTAAAGATGTGTGGGTTCTGAATGTATGCCAGCCATGTCTTGAAGCTGATGTCTGCAGCTGCTTTTCATCTGCCGCTAGTAAAAATGCTGTACCGGGGCATTGAGATCTGCTCCATGGTTGATCAAAAGACGCAGGATTTGTGCCTGTCCATAAACAGCAGCCTCATGTGCTGCAGTTCGTTTCTGTCTGTTTCCAGCTTTGACATCACAACCCTTGCTGATCAGATACTCGGCCACATCTGCATGTTTCCTGTAACACAGAGGAAAGGAGAATCTATCCAGAGAACAAATACCTTTCGAACATCAAGGATGAAATTTATGGAAATATTTTCTGCTAAATAATGATCACCACTTTGCTAGCGACCCTCTCCATCCCACCTGCTCCCCACAAAAAAAGAGAAGTCTCTTTTTTTAAAAAATCACTGCATTCGGTGACAATCGTTATTTCAGTCTACAATGTACTTGAGTTGTTGCATACAGGGGCACTTTCACAAAAGTTGACAGTGTACAGGGTCACCATCTCAAAAGTTGACACAGTGTACAGGGTCACTACTGAAAATTTGTAAACAACTTTTTATGCAACACATCTGTAAGCCGAACACCCATAGACAAGAGTCAACAGTGTCATGTCTCTCACTTTAACTGTAAACTTACACAAGTGCCTGTACGTTTTTTTAAAAAAGTCATAGAAATTTTGCAAGTTCTGTCAGGTGAAAATTATACAGACCCTGGCATAAGATATTGACACCTACATGCATACCAACAGAGCCGTGTGTCCATCGTCATCGGTCTTGTCAATCTCAGCTCCATTTTCCACAAGAAGCTTTGTGATCTGCAAAAATCCTTTGTGGGCAGCGATCAGAAGGATTCCAATACCATTGACTTTCATCTGTACCTGATGTGATCAGTGAAATATAAACATCTTCAACACCAAGTGACCATCAACAGCACCAGGCATGTGCCTCACAAAAGGGAAATGTCCTCTGTGACCTATTTTTAGGTCAAGGGTGAGTAAGGGTGTACGAGAGCCCCACTTTTCTGTGGGCCAGCATCATGAGGGTCGTGCCCACCTTCTCTTCCTTGCCTTCCCCAACCCATAGGACAGGTACCCACCCACCTCCAGCTTGGTCATCTGGAGGAGGTGTAGAGACCCCTGCACCAATCCCTCATTAACTCTACCTGACAGCCATGATAACAGGCTACAATGAAGTAAGTTACTGGCATATGTGTATGTGTGTTTCTGTGTCTGTGTGTGTGTGCACATGCCAGAAATACTTACCAAATTACGGTCCTTCTGCAGCATCTGCTGAACTGCGTCGACATTATTACTGATCACAGCCTCTAGAAAGATTCTGCCATCCACCTCCTGTCGTACTTGTGTGGCAGCTGCCATTGCCATAGCAGCGAGGAATCGCTCAAAAAGCTGGAAGCCGAAGGGGCTTGTTTCTGAAGGACAGCATAAATCAACTGTTGATAGCCATCTTTGAAAGGATAAAAAATAAGGACCTCTCTCTTTATCTTGATGTAAAGCGGTAAAAATGTAGCTTTTTGAAGTGCTGACTTTGTGTAATTTATCTTGCACCTAATATAATTGTTTGCATTTACCACAGGCTCCTCTACAAGGAGAATTCACATATTTTATTGTATTTAATGTTCTTTTGACAAATTCATGTTTATACAATGTTGTGATAGAAAGTATGACACTATGACACCCATGTAATTGGAATGTGATTAATCTCCTCTGGCAAATCATTACTGTTAAAATTGGGAGTGGCAGTGAGGGACAACTGTGACACCGGCATTCATTCTGCAAACACCTTCCTTGCGTTCAGGTCTGCCAAATGTTGGCCTTTTTTGTTCACCTACTTCCGCAAACAGAAAACAGCTAACTTGAACGTAAATCGGCAGCACACGCAAACAGAAAAGATGGCTGCCAACAAATGTTTAAAACTTTCATGTCAAGCATCTGTAGTCAGTTACTGTTTATTCATTAGATGCTTATGCCAAGAGGAAATCACCATGTTATGCTCTCCACAATTCCTTCTCATAAAATTAGACTGCAATTTTTACACCACGTTACTCACTCTACACCACTTTTATGCTAAATTTTCTCCTGTCTCATTGTCTGTTGGTCCCCTATTTTGTTTCATCACTTCATGCAGCCATTTATCTCTTCCACACATATGCCTACAATTAACTATTATATTGATAACAATAGATGCTGTGCCAATAGGTTGCTTCGACATTACTCAAGTTTGTGTCCGCTATCTTTGTTAGTCTAGCAAACACCTCCAAAATCCATTCGCTCCATTAGGCCAACATTTTGTCAAGTAATGCCATTTTAAATTCAAGTCGATAAAACAGGCAAACAATGTGTACAGTTGCAAACATTCTGCGGACCTGAATGTGCCTCTTGTGTCTAAATATGTTCTTTTTCTGTCTCTAATTAACAACAAAGACAGAAAGAAAAAACCCAAAAGATGTTAAGAGAAATGACAAGAACTGCGTGGTATAAAATAAGAAGTTTTGTCAAGTTTTTCCACTTATTTATGGAAAACCAAGTTACCATCTTCTGGTGCCTCGTTTGGTTTCTCTGGGATATAAACAGTGGGGCTGCTGATAAGGTCATCCAACGGACTGCCCGGTGCAAGAGATAAACAAGCAGGGTTGTACAGCCACTTCTGACTGTCGGCAAACTGGACAACAATGTCGCCTTCACTGTCCACCTTCACAACTTCTCCCACTTTACCTAAGGACTGCACATAGTTCACTGCATGTTACTGAAAGGGCATAATGCTCTTCTTAAAGCTTGTGCCTAAAGATTACACATGAGCATCACAAGCTAATGACAATTGCTAGGATTCCAGAAGCAGAGCCAGTTGTTTGCTGAGACCACCTGTATTATTTTAAAAGCAAGTGAAGGGCAGCCAACAAACTGTCTTTTATTCATGAATGGGATAATAAGGATATTTCACAGACTGCTGGCTGCGTAAGAAGACAAAGGCAGCGCTCTAAAGATAGCTAGATGATGTTATCAAGAAATCCAGCCCCTGCACAGTCTTATAATAATCCAAGTGTAGAGGAGGAGACAGCTGTTTATTAGGCAAAAAAAAAAAAAAGTGTTGTGGGCAAAGTAACATGGTTAACAAAAATTGGGTAGATAGGTGGTTAGTGGGATTTTTTTGTTGGGGGGGGGGGG
>SMGT01000318.1:0-49362 GCA_004794575.1 Lanistes nyassanus | reverse complement strand
GGGGAACTGCAATTTCTTGTGTGCATTGATTGCACACACCCTCACACTGTGCTTCTTAAAGATGTAACGTAGAAAAAAGAGCTTAGATATGAAAAGACTGTGGGAACTTAGGAGTTTTTAACAGATGACCCCCCCCCCCCAAAAAAAAAGCTTAGGATCGGTATGAAGAAATAGGGTCGGTGACCGTAACCACAACACTTTTTATTTGGCCATATGACCCCTGGAAATGACAGGTATATGACACAATTACAAATATCTAGGCTTCACTTTATAAAAGAGAAAGCTACACATACCAAATGCATGTCAGTGCTGTATTCACCGTGTCCTTCTTGGAAAAGTTTCACTCTTTCTTCATCACCATCCACACGCACTATGTCTCCGACTCTGATTTGTGGTACCTGGGACAGACAAACTGCTCAGTAACAACTGAGGTAACAACCAAGTGGGGTTTTTTTATTTCGAACCCCTTTATCATGAAATGCAGCTTTTAGAGTTTAAAATCTTTAGAAATTTTTTAAAATTAATGTTTGTCTTCATCAACTATCTTAATGACACTTAAAATTCAAAACCATCACATCTACAGCAATTTTAGTTATACGTAACCTAGCTCATGTTTTAAGTGAATTTTAGATAACTGTTCGCATGATAACCAGAAAAAGGGGCCTATAAATACCTTTTTCAAAAAACGGTGGGAGATCTTGAATTTTTTTTTACCAAACTCAACAATGGGTTCCCCAGAAGCAGCAAATTCTTGAATGATTCCAACTTCACCAATGCACTGCACACGTTTAAGAAAAGACCTTAAAGTAGTGCTACAGCATAAATGTGCCATCAGCATGCCAAATTCCATTTTTATATCCACCAAGTCAGAGTTTCGGGAACCATTAACTGCACAGCATTAAGTGCACCAGACTATAGTAAGTTGCTTAGGCACTACAATAGGTAGTTAAACACATTCTGGACAAGCTCCTGTTTTCAATTCGTTGACTAATACAATTCTAGCCCATAAAGTTGGTAAACATGTTTTAGAATTTCATCTGCATCACATGCTGTTTAGACTACATGCCACTGTTTGATAACTGGAACTGACATAGCACCATTCAGTTTATGATTTTAAAAAATTCATTCCAAGTGTACTAATGGTTGATTAACTTCTTACATTTACAATGCCTCCACATGACTGGCCAAACTTTTCTATGTCTGCTTTACTGAGATATAGAGCCACTTTGTCGTCCTTGGACAAACTGGCTGAAAGCTGCTGGAGCTCATAATTTTTGGAGTCTGAAACAAGATCCTTGAGCCTGACATGCAACAGCAGCAACCCACTACGTGCCCACCAATAAACTACAGATACATTACTCGTCTGTTAACAGCAGCATTGGTTAGGACTAGATGTCGAACAGATATTCACAAATAAAAACTTTTGCATAAACTGGAAAACGACAAGTACAAGCTTCCACAAATGGTTATGAAACTCTATGACAAAACTTAGGCGGTCTTGACCATTTAAATACAATAATTTTTGAACAGCCAAATTCTGCTCTGTTATTCCCCTTAGGCACTTTTTAAAAAAACTTGTTCCATGCCTACCCAACAAATGTATTTACCCCACCTGGCTAAAAGAGCGGGCAACCAAAACATACCCAGCACAGGCAGGTGTTGAGGATAGCATTCCCCCCCAGGTGCCTCCTCTGTGAACCTGAGGTCCACCATGCCCATAAAGCCAAGCCGGTGCTTCGACCTCATTCCATTCTTCCACTCCACCTCCACGGCTGACCGCACAGAAGCGAATGACGAGGCCAGCACTTCAGTAACGTGGCCTTCTGACTCTGCTCCACCTACAGAAGCAGGAAGAAATGAAAGCTGCCATGGTCTTATCATACAAAACACCAGTGCCCAGACAGTGCAGCTTCAGCCACTGGCCTAGCGCTGCTAGTGGATTACAGGTTCCCCTCCCCACCTACAGCAATAGGATTCCCATTTTACAACAGTACAGACTGTACAAGCCCAACATTTATGTCAACAATATTAAACACTTTCATGAATGGCCTACTGGCAGATAGAAGAAAGCTGTTTACCATCCTCATCTTTTCCTTCCCAGTTCAGGCCCGGGACAACGGTAGCATTTGGGTAGATTCCCATCACACGAATCTTCATGCTTTTACTACGCTTTTCTACCTTCTGCCTGAAAAAAAAGCCCCCAAAAGGAGAAAGTCTGACAACTGAATCATTGTCTTAATTAAAAGTTCATGTTCCTCTAGTCAGGATCCTACAGCTCGGCTAAGTTTTTATCACATTTAAATAAACCACTGCACAGTAGACTCTATCATTCACCTCCACACATGATCAAACAGGTTGATGGCAACTACAGTGTATACTGAAAATAAATCCTGTGAATGTAAGTTAATATCAAAGGTATCTAAGCCTTGTTATGATTGCAGGTTGTCCCAGACAAACAATTTTTGTTGCAACACAGGTTTCAGTCCCACCCAGTCACATTATACTGACACCGGGCCAACTAGTCCTAGTTCTGTTCCCTGTAGTGTCAGGCATCTGGCAGGAAAACTACTAGACTGGCAATTTTTAAGTCTTAGGTATGACTAGGCTGAGGAACGAACCACTGAACTTCCACCTCGAAAGCAGACACCTTAACTGGTAGACTAACCGAGGTGGTCATCTTCCAGTAGAGGAAAAGGAAGAAACAAATGAAGTTAGCTCAAGAATTCACCCCTTGACCGCCCCAAACCACAAAAATTTTGACCTACTTTCAACAAGGTCACAGAAACCAGTGTGCAAATGTAGCATACAATAATACCTACAACCTATCTGCTAAGTGTAACTTCTCTGACAGGTTTGCAACATCAGGTTCTGTATTACAGTACAACAGTTTTCAACCTTTGATGCAGATCCTGTGATCTTGCCTCTGATGTAGGATAATCTGTCAAGTATCGGCTGAAAGATGCTGTTTGTGGGTCTGCTGTACTAGCAGAAGCGACACAATGATTTGAATGAGCTCCAAACATGGCTTTCACAACTGGACATATGAGGACTGCATTCAATTAGAAAACCCCTACCTCATTCCTCCCATCCCTTTGTTGTAGCATCTCAGCTTCTGGTATGCTGTTATGTTGGGACAACATTTATTAAGGTGCACATCTAGATGTGGGAACTACCTAATGACACTATGATTTCAGATTTGAGAACACTCATATTCAACATTGACTTAAAAATACTTTCATATTTTTACCAGATGTGCAGTGCTCTAAAATGCTTTATAAAATACTTGAGCTGGGTTGATTCTGTCATCTATGGTTTACACATTTGTGAAGTTTTGACAAGCTGTAAGAGATTTTCTGTCTACACAGCACATTACAATGCTGAATACAAGAAGACATAAGGAGACAAGAAGACAAAGGAAAAAATACTTCAAGAACAACCAACCAAGTGTATCCTTCCATTTCTTCTTGCAAAAGTAACTCCCAAAAAAAACCCAAAAAACCAACAGCTGGCCTGGTCACTGAAAACATCCCACTAAATATTTCAAAATACTATCTCAATGAACATTACAAAAGTCTTGCAGGTGAAGAATAATAGAAATGCACCTAGGTCTATGTTGGAATACCTCATGCTATCTGCAGTAGCTTTTAAAGGTAGTTTCTGGGATGCGAAATGTATCAACAGAAAATATCATGAAGACAAGTTACCATGACTCTCCTGCTTGTTTACTAAATCCGTAGCTCAAGAAATCCATAGAATTGGATGAAAATCCTTAACAAGTTGGACCTCTGCAGTTGAATTGCATGGTCACATTTGTAAGTGATATCTGCATGCAGGGCTGAAGGTCTAACACCTGTGGTTAACGTGCACTAACTTCTTCAGCTGAGGTGCTAAAAGGGTTAAAATGCAGTAGAATGAAATGTTAGCTTACAGTGCAGACGCAGGCGTTTCAATTCTGTAGAACTGATGAGTGCGATCATGACAGTCATTGAAGTAGCACGGAGAACAGAGATCAAAGTCATCACATTCAGTGCACTTCCAGCGCATTCCCATAATCCCTGACTCATGGCACATGTCGCAGGAAATATTTTCATGGGTTATTCCTGTGTAACATATCCAAAGATATTTATGAATTCTTCAGAAACAAATCTAAGGCTAACATTTACATCAGCTGTGCAGCAGTTTATCAGACATTGGTAAACAAAAAATGTTTATCTGCATAGGGTAATTTCAAATATCTTTATGATAAATAATTAAATACATTTTTAAAATGTAAACAGCAGAGCTGGGTTCATATTCCCTGTTTACATGTAGTCTAAAGGCATACATAAAAAAATACATAGGGCTAATAGGCCTCAGGGCCACTTTTATGCCCCTAAGTTCAGATATGAATCGTCCTACAGTGCAACCCAGGGTAACTGAGCACAACCTCCAAAAACATCCCTTTCCAAGAAATAAAATGCACAAATAAGCCGTCCTCGTACTTTCATTTGTCCACAGGACTTGAAATACAACCATGTTAACCAAGTAGGTAAAGGTAGTTCCACACAAACTTTAAGTCTTTAGGGAATGAGAAGTTAGACCTCTCTTTTTTTCTGGGAAAACTTTGGGAGGTCAGGGCTCATTTCCTCCCCCTTGCTGCCTTTCCTTCCCTAGCCCTGTGAGATCTCAGGCATCCATACACAGCAGGTTGGACAGTGCAGCATTCTGCCAATGCCCCTGCATCATTTAGTCCCCCATCAGAACAAGTAACCAATATTTGCTTTAGCATAACTGCCACCATGCTTGCTAGTGCTCTAAGCACATGGCTTACCTAGGATCCATTCAACCGATTTCAAGTGAAATCAATCAAGTAAAATGACCTTGGCTTAACCTGTACGCATCCAGTACTCACCAACTGTACCATTGTCCAGTACTCTCAGGCTGTCCTGTTGAACGACAACCTTCTGACCGCCATCCCATACTACCGTGACCAGACCATCACTTGGCGAAATACTTGTGACTGTCCCTACATGGCCTTCGCCTCCGTCTACATCACCTTCGCTCCAGCAAGGGCCTCGAATGACACGAAGACCTGCCATGATCTGAGATTATCTGAAAATATAAATCTCTGGAATATGCCATTGCACCAAGAAATGGGAATGGTGACAGTAAATTAAGCTCTACAAAATTATACTACAGAAGTACAGATTGACAACAGCATGTTGTTTAAGAAAAAATGAGTGACAAAACCACCTCAACGATCTATTGTTATACATACAATGTTCTAGCTTTGTCTCTCTACTACTCACTAACCTAGACAAACCCAGGTAAATTTTATGCTTCTTAATAATACTTAATAGTTTGGTATTTATTTCCATGATTGTTTAAAAAGTATTTATAGTTCTGTTCACTGTTTATAAACTGTTTGCAATGAAAAAAAAATAATGGGATTTAATGGCACTTAACTTTGTTGGAGCTCTAAACACTTACAAGCAGTACAAAATAAATACTACTATGCAAAATGCAAGCGTCTCATGGACACTCACTCACACACACACACATATAAAATAATCAAACTATCCTTCAACCAATTTGATAATATACTGTATCTGCCCAAGTCTAACAGTCAAGAAACATGCTAATAATAGTAATAGTAATGCTTTAACGTGTAATAAGATTGAGAAAGTTTTCAAAAGAAGACCCAAAGCTTTGACATTACTCACAACCACAACACAACATCAAACAAATAAATCATACAGATAACTCTTAAGTTGCCATTTCTGACATTTAGGCTAATCACTTTGTATGCTTGTACAACACTTATGGTAGTGAATAGATTATAATAGATTTAAATGTAAAACAAGGGAACTGTACCAAGCTAGAAAGGGACAAAGACAAAGACAATCTACATGTTTCTGGGCACTACCCCTTCATCAATGTGGGGCCCCACACCAGAATTGTACAGACGCTACATCGACGACAGTCTAGGCGCCACTTCCCTCCCTGAGTCTCAGTTATTGCAGTACATCCATTACATACAACACTTCCACCCCTCCATTCAATACACCTACACCATTTCATGCACCTCTGTCACATTCCTCGACATCAACATAACATTGCAGAACGGCCACCTTGCAAGCACCATCCATTACAAACCTACGGACTCACACTCCTACCTTGACTTCCACTCATCTCACCCACCCTCCACCCTGCATAGCACACCCTACTCGCAGTTTCTGAGACTCCGTAGATTATGCTCTGACGACACTGACTTCCATGAACAATCCGACAGAATGATAGACTTTTTCCTCGCCCGCAACTATCCCTCCAGACTTCTACACACTGCTAGACAGAAAGTTGCCGCCACACCACGCGCACTTACACTACAATCCTCCCACCACCACAGACACACAGAACCAAGGCCGATCGCTGTACTGACCCACCACCCCCACAACATCCCTGTACGTAGGATCCTCCTTTCCAACTGGCACCTGTTGTCCAAATCTGAACCTGACCTCTTCAAAAAACTCCCCCTCCTAGCATCTCGGCGGGATAAGAACCTGCGAGACCTTCTAGTACACTCCAAACTAAAACCGACTACCTCCCTCCCCCCTTCCTGCGGCTCCACCCCATGCAATGTCCCCCGTTGCCACACTTGCCCCTACCTTAACACTGCCACAACACTCCACACACCCAATACCACCTTTATCATCAAACGCAACTTCACCTGCACCAACAGCAACATCGTCTATGCTATCACATGCACCCTCTGTCCCACTGTATTCTACATCAGGGAGACAGAACGCACTCTCAACACCCGCTTCGCAGAACATCTAGCTGACACTAAACACTGCAGAAACACACCAGCTGCACGTCACTTCAGTACACCCCCACACACAGCCGACAGCATGAGGGTCTGTGGTATCTGGAAAATGAAGGGCGACTCCACGTACCGCAAGAATATGGAATCCTACCTCATTACCCATTTCGGTACCATGGCACCCACTGGTCTCAACCTCAAACACTGACCCTCCACCTCCTTTCCCTTAACCCCCTCACCCCTCCGTCTCTAACTTTTTCTCTCACCTCCTTCCCACTCTCTCTCTCTCTCACACAGACGCCCCCTTACCCCGCTGCTTTTTCTCTTTCTCTCTCCTCCACCCACTCTCCACCCCCCACCCTTCTCTACCCTTTCCTACCCACCTTGCGATTGGCTGCCCCTCTTTTTAACCTTTCTTACTCACTGTCCCTTGGTCATTCTCCTGCTATGCAGCCTACGCGCCACATCTACTGCAGATAAGTCTTTTTCCTTTTCATTTTGTCATCGTTTTTGTGTCGTCCTGATGAAGGGGTAGTGCCCCAAAACATGTAGATTGTCTTCGTCTTTGTCCCTTTCTAGCTTGGTACAGTTCCCTTGTTTTACATTTAATCTGGGCTTATCCTCCAAGCGGCAGTCACTTGTTTTTCTTTTATAATAGATTTGGTAAACTGGTAGTACTCATTTCTTTGTGTGCTCAGAAACAGACTCTTCTCTCTATGTTCATAAAAATTAAAAAGCAGCACTCCTTTGCTTAATTACAGAAAATAGTACTCTTTAGTTTCTGAGAAAACAGTGATTAATTCTGTATTGAATGAGGCACTCCTTGATCAAAAGCCATGCATGTAGCCTTTTGTGCTTTCATGCTAAATCTTTAAGAACACTGAAGTCTTTAATCCAATAGCCGCAGATGCAGAGCTGAAGCAATAAAGTGTCTGACGATGATACTGATAAATTAATTTTCCTGGAGAAGTAGATGGGGTCTTCTTCAGCTTATTTGTATTTTTGAGAAATGAGACCCCCAAAAAATTAGGCCTACAAGTTAGGGGACATTTTAATATTATGGGTGTGGGGGGGGCTTGAGCACCAAAAACATCTGGAAGTAATTATATTTATTCTGTAAAATAATAATTTTAAAAAACGCACATTGACTATAGGTTAACTTTCACTTCGCTCAAACGGTATCTCGAGCAATACAATAAATAATCAATCAATGTGAATGTTCGCGCTTCAAAGAAATAAAATCACAAACCTAGGTGGCGAGCCTTCAAAAACCATTTAGTGTTTACTGCAGGTGCCAGCTAAGGACTGGGCTCAGCATACCGACTACCGAATGTATTTTTTCAGGGTAGTTTGAAACGCAAACTTCGGACCCAGGAAGAACTGGCTGGCGTGGGTAAAGGTGGAGACAATTGAACATGCCACTATAGTTACCACAACACAAGCTTCGGGACAAAAATAGAGTTGTCTGCTCCACTTCCTGTGTTCTCGAAAACACACTCATAAGCCGTAACTGGGTGGCGTTATAACTACTATACAAAACACCCCACCTTACTGGTTATATTAAGTGGAAAAACACAACTATGGTGTCCGCTGTTAACTGCAGTGTCATTCAGTCCCATGCACGCAATCGCAAGTGTCCTCTATGTGGTACGGGGAAGCACTCTAGTCTCACTCACTACGTAATAGTCTCGTTTCAGACACAACAATACCGCTTACTCAAGTTACTGCAAGGGTAAGAGCTATACGCGTGGTATGGACTTAAAAAAACATGTATCATATTTTTTTAGCTGCAGTTGCCACACGTATTTGTAAATTACCACGGTGTCTACAGCAACCAAGCCGAGAAACATTTGCGCATAATTATTGGTCTCGTACGTGTTGATTGGTGATCGAACCATAAGCGCAGAGTGGAAACTGTACCTTTGTTATCAAACAGGCAGTGTACATCCTGTGCATATAACTTCGATGACAGCATGACACGTAGAATGCGCATTCAGAACATTCCTTTCACTTCGTCTAGTAACGGAATGTATAACCATCACCATGTACTGTGCCAAGAGCGTTTGCGTCAACTGCTTATATACTATATAGTTAGTAACTGCATGCGAAACGTGTGATGGGTAGGGGCCTACATCCCCAAACTCTCGTGGAGAGGGAGTGGACTCGACGTCTGAAATGGCAGTGGACAACTGTTGTTTACCTCATATATATATATACTACACACTACCTCGATCTACACAAAAAAGAGTTTGAACTTATTATAACTTAATTATACATATTACATGTATATAAACAATATTTAGGCTGCTGCGGTAACTAGACTGTACGTATATAAACGAATACCTGTTGAGGCCACCGGTTCGCCTGTACTGTGTAACACCGAATTTACCTGGAAGCTATATAGTGCGGCTATCCAGTACAAACTTTATACGTGGTCTTCCAAGATACATCTGCCATACCCGCTAAAATAGAAAACATTTCACCTCATACCGTATCTTATGGAATCGATCGCAGCCTGTATATCAGCTTACATCAGCAACCTGTGATCTTGATGTCCTGAGCTGACATACACTTTCTCGATCGTTACCAGGAAGCAGTATGGGCCAGTGCCGCCATGACCTGGCAAGTACAGGCTGACGTATATGTTATCGTGGTTAGCTTTCGAAGTGTTGTTTACAGGCTCGAGAGAGCGACTGTACTGTTGGTACGCACACAGTGCGTTAATGGTGATCTACGCATGGGTATATGCTATAATCGGAAGGCTGCGCGCCTGCCCCGCTATCCGTTTCAAACACACAGCTATAATACCTGTATAGCCGTTGGGGGGAGGGGAGTATGTTAATTGTAGGTGATTTCGTGCAAATCGGGTTGGTGGTGGAGGGGTAAAGAGCGAGCCCATTATTACTAAACAATGGACTAAATCATTAACTAAACCGATAGGTGCTGTAAGATAATCAGTGCCAAGAGGAATTCGTTGTTTGGCAAATGCACGCTACAGATGGACTCTGCACTAGGTTTAATAAACTCCAGACGATCCGTGTAGCCATTCAGTGTTGGATTCACCTGCACACACCCTTAACATTCTTAATCCTCTCAGTCTCTCTCACAGTCACACACAGTTTTCTGACGTCAACGTATCAGGGAAATGATATGACGGCTACGATTAAGGGGTTGGGGTCTATGAGTGGATCAGAAATTTCCGATCCAGTAGATGATCGGTGCGATAGCAAATCAAATTTTACAGCAGATGGGAGAACTCGGGAGGGGTGTGGCACCATGAGTAGAAAGTTTTGGCGCGCGCGTGTATATATGTATATATAGCGCTGAGTCACGTCGTTATGCTGACTAAAGCGAGTCTGGAGGTCAAATGAGTGAAACCAGTGCCAGCTTTCCCAGTCCATCGATGACAGGCCCAGCGTTTAAGAAAAAGGTCTCCCAAGTAATTCTCGGAAAGCCATCTCCAATCTGCGCGCGCACATTGCAGACGATTGGCCGAAGCGAGAACTAGAGATTGCAATTAAATTTAAAACAAGGGAACTGGACCAAGCTAAGACATGACACAGACAAAGACAATCTACATGTTTCGGGGCACTACCCCTTCATCAGGACGACGAAAAAACGACAACAACGAAAACAGAAGAAAAAGACTTAGCTTCAGTAGATGTGGCGCATAGGCTGGACAGCAGGAAAATGACTAAGGGACAGTGAGTAAACAGGGTTAAAAAGAGGGGCAGCCAATCGCCAGGTGGGTAGGAAAGGGTAGGGAAGGGTAGGGGTGGAGAGGGGGCGGGGTGGAGAGAGAAGCGTGGGTAAGGGGGGTGTCAGTGTGGGAGAGGAGGTGAGAGAAAAGAAATAAGAGAGAGAGAGAGAGGAGAGGTAAAGAGAAAGAGGAAGGTGGAGGGTCAGTGTTTGAGGTTGAGTCCAGTGGGTGCCATGGTACCGAAATGGGTAATGAAGTAGGATTCCATATTCTTACGGTCAATGGAGTCGCCCTTCATTCTCCAGATACCACAGACCCTCATGTTGTCGGCTGTATGTGGGGGTGTACTAAAGTGACGTGCAACTGATGTGTTTCTGCGGTGTTTGGTGTCAGCCAAATGTTCTGTGAAGCGGGTGTTGAGTGTGCGTTCTGTCTCCCCGATGTAGAATAAAGTGGGACAGAGGGTGCATGTGATGGCGTAGATGATGTTGCTGTCAGTGCAAGTGAAGTGGCGCTTGATGACAAAAGTGGTGTTGGGTGTGTGGAGTTTTGTGTTGGTGTTCAGGTAGGGGCAAGTGTGACAACGGGGGACATTGCATGGGGTGGAGCCGCATGATGGGGGGGAGGGTAGTGGTGGCTTTAAGTTTGGAATGTACTAGAAGATCTCGCAGGTTCTTATCCCTGCGAGATGCTAGAGATTGCAATGGTAAAAGATGTACGTAGCGGTATGGATGTCAATTACGAAAGGCTATAAGTTCTCCCTCGTCTTTTTTTTTCGTGCCTGGGGCGATAAAAGCATATAAAAATCCTGTATAGATATCTTGTTGTGTTGAACGACCACTGGCTGTGATTGGAACCTTCTCGGATTGGTTGGTTGCATGATTGTTTTTTTTTTAAGTTTTAAAGTCTTTTTAAAGCAAGGTGCTTATCAGGAAGGTAAGGTACGTGTGCTGCCACACTGGGATGGCTGTCACAACACCCCCATTAATTATACCAACACCTTGCCAACTTCGAACTTGCAGTCCTGGTAGTATTGTTCCCTACAGTGCCAGGCGTCTGGCAGGTATGACTCGGCCAGAGCGTGAACCCCGGACCTCTTGCCTCGGAAGCAAATTCCTTAAACGTTAGACCACCGAGGCAGTTGTACCTGGTCGAAGCTGACTAGAGCAATAGGAAAGCCCCTACAATCCATATTTCGAAGTTTACTGGTAAACAAGCAGATCAAGTCATAACTATAAGTAGATGATCTAGGCATTCCTTTAAATAAAATAGATCAATTATAGATGAGGCAGGCATTTCAATAGATCTAGTCATAACTACTAAACTAGACGAGCTAGAAAAGTTTGACCGTTGTCTGGACTATTCAGAATTTCATTTCCGTTCCCATTCATGTGCGGATTGCAAACATGCACAGGTGTATGCGCACACAAATATATCCTTAACAAACCACTCTCTTTGGACCTTAAATATATGCTTCAGATAGCAGATATCTACTCAATTTTTCACCGCAACTCTTTTTCTTGTCACTTTTAAATCTGTGAGCAAGTTTGCTTCAGAAGTTTAAAAAAAAACTACGTGACCCTTTTCTAGGCCTCTCCCATCCATCCTCCAGCTCACCCACACTGTTAGCATTGCATGCCCCAGGCCTAGATGACTTTCAGTAGCGGAGGATTGGTTTCCCACACCATCTATTTTGTAACAGAAACATTCTTGCTACATTCACAAAATGCTTTTCAGTATATGGATTCGCATGCACATGCACACATTGCTAACACAAAAACCAACTTGCACCCTCACATCCCCTCCCACCACCACACAAAGAGCATTCAGGTGTCGGCACTACTGTTGCATTTACAAAACACACATGACATGACACCCACACGCATAAAACGTGCATTCAAACATGCACAACTACCCACTAACACACACACACACACACACACAGAGTATAATTGATATTGTATACTTTAGCGACTTGGTGAGATACATTAGAACATTTTTTAAATATAGCTTTTGCCATGTGGCTTTTAAATGACTTTGTTCCTTGGAACTTTTCATAATCTGTCATCTTTTTAATCCACCCTCCCTTATACACACACCATTCACCATCACAACATGAGAGATTGGTTTTATGTATATGGATATATTTGTAGCTCAGTTTCTAAATTCTTGCAGTCATAGCACTGACAGTAAACTATCATATTTCCGGTGTTGCATTAACAATGCCACTGCTGACTATAGTCACTGCATAATAATTAAGACTAAATGGGCTGCAAAGGCATATGGTGGTTATTCTATTAATGATCACCTTCAGACCTTTAATAAGTGAGTCAAGACAACTTGCAGTAGTGGGTCTGATTTACAGCTCTTTCACAAAGAGGCTTAAAAAGCAAATGTAAACAGTTGTCCTGGTTGACAACATCTGCCAACACATGATATTGTCTTCGTACCATGCAGTCCTGCATGGCAAATGACATAAATAGAAAGTGTAGATGCATGTATTTAGCAAGCAGTGACCACAGCATAATCGTTCTGATTTCTCAAAAAAGTTCTTCCTTTGTTGGTACATTTCACGTTCTCCTCACATGATAAAGCATCCATCCTTCACTGGTTTTCCAGCTGAAATAAAAGTCGACACCACACAGTAAGAATAGATATACATATGGGTGTACTTAAGGGGAAAGAATCACTTCCATCAATCTTTTCAGACAAGGGAGTTGACTCATTTCATGGATACTTTGGGCTGCCATGATATGTACACTGCAGCTTCTGTGCAGACAAAACAGTATGAGTGCAATGTAATATTTGGCCGTACTTGCTTGACTTCCAGTTTTTGTCACAATTCCAAAGTAAACTCAAATTACACAGCCAAACTATGATGCCTTTGAGCAGCATTTTAAAAAGTCTTTGGATGACTTTGGTGGTTACATCACTAGCAGTGGAAGAACAGAATGGAAAGTCAGTTTTTTTTAGATGATTTTCATGATACTGGTTTTGATATCATGTTACTGCAGTATCGCTACAAAATGGAAACAACAAAAGCCACAAATATTCAAATTCTCCTTATCTGTAGCCAAAACCATAGACCCATAAACCTCTATGCAGTAGCTTGGGGGAGTTCAGTGCATGGTATTGACCATTTGTGGTACAGTAGGTAAATGCATGGCACCTTGAGCTGATAAACTGAATCTACTCTTGATTCAGGGATTTTTCTATTTGTTATGTTCTTGTTCTCTCTAGCTGAACACAAGTCACAATATATTTACCCTCTGTGAAGCCTAACTAAAGCGTTATTAACTGCGTCTCAGGATTTTAATGCCTATTTTTAGAATTTTGTGTTTGGAACTAACAACCTCCCTCCTCCTCCCACCTAAAAAAAAAACATTTATCAACCAATCATAAAATATTTCATAAGCGAAATTCTAACCCTCCAGGAGAAAAAAAAGCTCATAAAAAAACACACTTCCCCACCCAAACTCTCACCCCATGTTTGTTCTTTGTCTACTGAGTGACTGGCATGACCAGAAAGGTGAGTGGTGACCCTTACAGTGGAACCAGAAATTGATGAAAGAGTGTGTCATTTTAGAAAGATTTTTTCTGTGCTTAGACATTTTGAAGTGGTGAATAAAAATCACACACACCATTTGGGAATTTGAGATCACCCAAGCTAAAATTAGTTTGCTGTATTCTCTATTCTGCTAGCTTCCAGTGTAAGCAATATGCAGATGGGTGATAACTTACTTTTGTCGAACATGCTTTTCACAGACAAGCCACACTGTGGACATGAGCGCAGGTTGTTGCAACAAGACTTGCACACAGCATAGTGACCACACGGCACGAGCAAGATATCTGCATTCTGATAATCACACTTGCCACATTTACCAGGTTCACAGGTAGGCCTTGTTCCACTGGTGGCTTGTGTCACTTTCCTTGCAGAACTACAGTAGGAATAATAATAAATGTCATGTTGTGGTCAACCCAAAGGTATGCTTTTTTGTTGCGATGTACCAGAGAACTAATTTCATCTACTAAAAGCTGCGAACAGCTGACACCTATGCGGTGAAATCCAAAACTGTGTTCAGTTCTTGCAATGGTCTTAAACTGAAAGGGAAAGCTGGACATATGAGAAACCACTCACATCAACCCCTCCAAATGCCTCAAACAACACTACAGCACATAATGTAATTATATTACACAGTACATGTATCAACTGGATTCATTATCCTATCATGCTCCACTTGTATTCTGTCTGAGGTTCATTTTTAATGTACAGGATTAACGATCTTCAGGTGACTCTCCCATAGTACTGGCAATCACCTCGCAAGAGACATAATCTAGCCATGCATATGCTTTGTATATGTCTATTACTAAGCAAAGTCAATTATCTGAAAAGCTTCCTACGGGTCTAAGAATAGTTAGCTGCTGACCTAAAAGTTTAAAAAAATGTTCATGGTTATGTGCACATTAAAAAAGTATGTAAAAGTGTGGCATTTATTCTCTTGAGGGTAGGTTACTGGCAGGTTTGAGACGAGAAATGACAAAGACAGAAAATCTAAGAATAAACATAACCCACCCATCTTCAGTAAACTTCTCCACAACATTTTTGATCGTTTCATTTCTGCAAAGGTCAAGTGGTTTAAGACCATCGTGATTTCTGGCGTTAGTGTCTGCACCACTTCGAAGCAACACGCGCACCACCTGAAGGCCCTGGTCTTCTTTTGTCGTTCTTGACTGTCCCAGCAACATCAGTAACTGTCGTTAGGATCAAAATAAAACACGATTATGTGCATGAAAAACATGAAACACGCTTGAATAACTATCAAATGTATGTGTGACATGTATATGATAAAGGTGCAGTAAATCACTACAGCTTCCATCAGGTATTGAATATCATTTAATGTCTTCAGAGTTATAAAACAAAGAGGGTTCTCAAAGTAATTATATGGTCCAATTCAAAAATAGGTGCTTGAGTCAAGAAGAAATGTTACTTTTCCAGTATTATTTTCCTAGTGGAAAATACAAGTGGAAAACAACTGAATCGTTAAAATTCATTCCTGATGAATGGAGGCATACCATATGCAGCTCTTTTTCTGCTGAAGGATCTGCAGCAACGGCCAGATGCAGTGGTGTATTTCCCATGTTGTCTCTGCTGTTTACATCTGCTCCTAGAAACAAACGGTTTTTTTTGGGGGGGGGGGCGGGGGAGTTTAATGCAATGCCACCAGCTTCGACAATACTAGGGCAGATATATGAGCGGGTTTGTTCATTCGTTTGTATATATGAGCGGGATGGGGCCCTATTGCTAAGCAGCCTATGCACTGAAGCATATTGTTAGTGCTGAGAGGCAGTTGATGTTTGGTGGAGTCTGTGCAACTTTTAACTTTACAATCCTTGGCCGCATCTGGATTCAAAGTTGTGACCTTTACATGTAAATCTTATACGCTACCAGAGAATTATCCAGACCCCTACTGGAAATACAATGCTAATAAATTCTCAGTCTTGGACTGTGCAAAATCTCCCTGTTTTTGACGTCAGTGTGACTTCCACACTTCTCTTCTCAGTTACCAACCAACCATACCATTTTTTCTACAAGATGAGGATACTGATGCATAGTCTCAAGCATGGGGATATCAGCCAACATGACACTGATATGTTCTGGCATTAAATATTTTCTAAAAATGTTAAAAATTAGGTAGTCACAAAAGCACTTAGCACACTACTGTCCTACTGAGGCTACTTGCAGTGATCTATCACTGACATTGAAATTTATGATGCTAAGACAATATCTAAATCTTTTATATGATTGACTACGAGGGAACCCATAAAACTAACTCACACAGTGAAAAGGCAACTGAATGCAAATGGTACATTTTCTGCATGCAACACTGTTTTCTACAATAGACTAGGCAGACACTAAAGTATTGAATAGCACCAAAAAAGTTTTCAGAGAAAAAACAGAAATTTATCTGCACCTTTTTCAATAAGCATTCGGACGCTGTTTAAATGATCACGCAGGCATGCTGTATGAAGTGGCGTCTGACCCTCCTTGTTTTTTATGTTCACTTGAGCTCCACCCTTTATAAATGACATCAAGGCAATAAAACAGTTGAGAAGTTTTCTAAACACAGAGCTCATGTCTGAAATAAACGTAGGTATTTTTAGAAAAGCCATTTGTTTTCTTTATTAACTGTAGACCAAAAAAAAAAGTGTTTTGTGTATGGCTGATGAAATTGTCAGTGCTCTTATAACTTCACAAAGGTCATCCCTGCTGCATAAATACAAACCTTTTCTACCAAGACTTTTATAACTTCATGATGGTCGTTGATAGCACACACATGCAGTGGTGTAAACCCATCATCTTTCTGTTCATCCACCATTGTTTTGTCTCGTCGTAGCAGCAATTCTGCAATACTGAAATGCATGTAATACGATATACACAGGCACAAATGCATGCACACACACACACACACAAACAAATCCACGCATCCACATGCACAAAAAGACTTCAAATTTGAAACTGGATATCTTATATCTACCTCTGTTTTTAGTAGCCATGCTGTTGCATCTTATAACAGCTTTAAGAAATTAAACATGGACTTCAGTAATTAATATTACATCAATAAATTAATACAGACAAAATTTCAACCTCCTGCAATCTAAAGATATCAGTCTAATTCTGGATCCTCTAGCCTTAGCTAAAGTCCCTCTTGCTGTCTAATGTAGAGGCATCACTGAGTAACTCTGTGCAGCCAGAGTTATCTGTCTACAATGTACTTGATGAGGACCCAAAAGACAATTTAGAGGTGTGTATAAAAGATTACAATCTTAACCATAAATGCACTGGCATCACACATGGAATGATTACTTTCTTCTGTTAAATGGAAAAGGTTTTTCTAGTCTTTTTCCCTCATTGGGACTCTTTTTGGACCCATTTCGTCACAGGGTCAAACCACCTGCACTTAAAAAGGCACTTTCGGAAAAGAAACAGAGACTCATATGCATATAAAGCACAGCAAAACAGGAGTTTGGACCCCTGTGCACCATACTGGGCATGGAACATTAGAAAAAAAATGCAAATGGTGAGCCTGCACATAGGATGCAAAACGTGCACAGCAGGTTTAACGGTTGTAATTAAAGTTTGCATCAGTGAACAAGGCATTTTATCACCATGATCACCCATCATTAAACAAGAATGTTGTTAACTACAGCGTTCATTGAGGTACGAGTGTAGTGCTTTGTTGAACATTGCTGATGGTTTTTCCAAGTGACTGCAATCAGTTTAGGCTTAACCAATGGCCATGGATATGGCTCCTGATCCACAAGTAATCTTGTCCAAATATTTATGAAATATTTTTTCTGTAATGGTCAATAATGTTGCTTCAGGTCTTTCTTTCAAAAGCTTTGATGAAACTGTCACAGCTGACTTTTAAAAAAATTACATCCAGCATATCACCCAGTAATCATGGCTTGCTGCATTCTGCTTGACTGTTTCCTTTCGTGATTACCTTTACCATAAAGAGGGTATTACCTAGGATAATCATTTCAACTCACGTATGCTCTCCTCTTAGGGCTGCATGCTGAAGCGGAGAGAAACCTTTCTTATTTCTACGTCGTAGGTCGAGTTTTGGCCAGGAGATAATTACTTCTGCTGCAGATGGCTCACCCTCTGAGATTGCATCATGAAGTGGCGTGTCACCCTCATTATCCTGTCAAATATTGATACAACAGCTACAACCTGAGAAATAAAATACACATATAGCATAAATCTGAACAACTGCTGCAAAACTCTCGTCATGAAAACACCTCCTCGCTGTATTTCCCTGACGAGATTTGCAACATTTTGCAATGCCAATCAGCATGGTTTCAATAGAAACATTGCTGCACTGCACCTTATGGTGAACTACAGCAACCTGACTAGATCAAAGCCTATACTACTTGCGAAAGTTCGTGACATTCTTTCGCATGCACCCAACAGTCAAACATTCGTTTATTCAACAATAAAATTTGCATTCTTTGCACAGTCAATGCAAATACATGCAAACATGACTTGTATCTTGCTTTCCCACCAACTCTAACTGCACTAAGACTTGACCTGACTTTTCTCCCACCACTTGAATCTATTTTTATATACCTTACGACCCCATCAAAAGTAAAGCGCCACCTATATGTGAGGCAGGTAAGGCAATCCTTTGTCATCGTTTACCACCAATTTTCACCAATCTACACATTTCTTTCACAACCCATCTCATAGCACCCATTAACCCGAATCCATAGATTTATAATGTGATCAGTTGTTGCAAGCTCAGATTCTTGCCAGACGTTCAGAAGCGAAAGGAGTAAGATGTGTTAAAGTGAGCTCCTACAGGAGTTCACCAGGCCAGTTCATTTGCTGTCTTCAGTTGCCTCTGTCTAACAAAGAGTGATGATTTGTTTTACAAAGTTATTCCCTTGAGGGGAATTTCCAATGACAGATCTGAGTTTCTGCCACATTTCTGGGTGCATGCAGAACTGAATAGGGCCCGAGAGGTTAGACCTCCACCATAAAATCTCATGCCACGGTGCCAACGGAATAGTTCGCAAGCATTTAAGGCTCAACATCCCTGGACTGGTTTGCTCTCTCTCCCTCATGTCTCCCAGTGATCAAGACTGTTTCATGATCTGGTAACAAATGTCGGCTGAAAGGATTCTTTTCTTCACACCTGTGAAACTATTTATCAAAGGACATGCGTCTAAAAACCTTTCCCCTTGGCCAGGGGAAAATCAAGGTACCATACTTTTGTCTGGTAACTTTACCTGTGTTCAGAAAAAGAAGAACTGTCTCTCTGCTTATGTCTTAGACCCGGGACTTGTGAGATGAAGGACATTTATGTTCATAAGTGGAAAAATCATCATGATCAGCATTGGACTCTTCAGGTTTTGATGGCTCATGAATAGTAATTTTCTTTGATGATTTAACGACGTAGGCTTTTTCATTGTTGTAAGCCAAGCGACAAAACGTTTTGTCCGGCCAACAGCTATTGATTTTTAAGGGTCCAGTCGGACCTTCATTTTGTGTCAAACAAATAGCTAATGGGGTGATTTGAATTTTAACAAAACTCATATCGAGTCACCTAGATCAAAACAACTACTAAGCAAGCATTGATTCACCCCCTCTCTGCTAAGGGTACTGTTAATCATATTTTTGAAGTATAAGCAATCTTACGCCTTATGTTCATCTTATTGAACTCTAGAGGCTGTGTGGATGAATTAACCTGATTGCTGAGAGAAAGAGGACTTTACATAACTACTGTGTAAGAATGAACATTGCATGATTTCTTTGCGTTAAATCAACAACTTGAATAGATTGTTTTATTACTCCTTGACAAAATCTCTAGTTGGAATCCAGCCGGTGGAAGTCTAATTGTTTTTATGAAAAATTTATGAATTTTTTTCTAAGAAGCCCATTTTCATAACTCTGGTTCTGTTTGGCTCCTTTTCTCAAAAAAAGAGAACATCAGTAGGAAGGCAGAGTCTGTTATTCTGGCCAAAGGAATAAATTTAGAAATAGGTCTTTAGTCATCCAGTATTGGGAAATATCAATTTTAATTGTCTTGTGAATATTCTTTTCTTGACAAATTATATAGAGGTGCTTTACAACAGTGGGATTTTGTTTTCCCTTGAGCGGAAGAGTGAACGTGAAGAGTGTCAGTAAGACAGATAAGGCGAGACACCATTCAGAGATTTATCGGATGAGGATAAACAGTGTTCTTTTTATCGCAGAGGGTAGGTCTCTGGTGAGCCTTTTAAAAGCATCCCACTACATGGTAACACATACATTTCTTATATAAACATCCATCCTTTACACCTCTCTGGTCCTTATGCCCCATTGATAACTTATAGCAAAAGCCAAAAAGAAAATGGATATGCTGGCATTTTGACACTAGCTGATGGCAGCATAGGACACCATCACTGGAACATAGGCACAAAATCCTTACACATTTTGCAGTTGGAATGCTAGCTCTACATGGTATTGGTTTTTATGAAAACAGCCCAAAACCTTACGTGCTAAAATGCTAGTACCACAAAGGGAAAGTCCATCTGCCATTTGGAGTCATTCAAACATGTTAAGGGGTCCAAAATGCTGCCCTCAGATCAACTCCCACATCTTTTCTCATAATTCACAGATGTTCAGAAACACAACTTTGCCTCTGTCACACTACTGAAAAAATAGTCCCTGTTCCCTATATAAGTAACTTTTACCTGGGCATTGAAATCTGCTCCTCTGCTAAGCATTTGTTTGAGAATACTGGAATGACCTTTAAGGGCTGCCTGGTGACTAGCTGTCTGGCCTCTCTTGTTTGCTGTTGTGACGTCACATCCTTTATTTACAAGAAATTCAGCGACTTTGATGTTGGTCCTGAAGAGGATTGAAAAGAGAACCAAGGGCAATAAGATACAGTTTATACTGCAAAGGACCATAACAGTTACTTGAAAATTCAATGTCTGTACCAGCAGAAAGATTGCAAAGTTGATCTGATCCTTAATGCATTATTTAAAATGGCATGTACACCAGCCTTTGCCTTTGCTAACTTGATGGGGGGTGGGGGGAGCAGAGCTGAATCCAAAAATTACATTTGAAACACAAGGTAAAAAGTGGGTTGCTACAATACAGAGGCAGACATTTTATCTATCCATATAAGTATAGCAAATTTCCCCTACCCTAAGCAATAAATCATTAGCATGGGTGAAACTGGCAAATACATTTGGATTTCCACATCTCATGATTTGTTCCCATTTGGAGTTTCCTAATTCTGAAAAGTTTATTGTTTTGTTGCGCTTTATTGATAACATTAAAAAGCACCGACGACCAATGCAAAATTTTAAAATCAAGTGAAATTGATGACATGCAGTTCAGAATATTGTTCTGGAAAAGTCCCACCCACACATTAGGTAAAACAAACATGCAAACAAAAACAAACTTGATGGCAAGCCCTCTGCTTACATGCCAGCTACAAGAGGCGTGTCACCATCTCTGTCTTGTTCATTTATATTTGCTCCAGCTGCCACCAGCTCTTTCGTGAGGGTCAGCAAGCCCCGGTTGGCTGCTACATGCAGTGGTGTAATTCCTTCTGTTTTTCCTGTTGCCTTGTTAGTGAGAACCAGTTCCATTTTAACATAGGGTACATAACTAAAGTAGCTTAATGACTGAGCTTTCTATGACATCACTTGAATATTTATTTCAGACTTTGTTGACCAGTTTTCACAAAATTATATTCATGAAATGTATGAAATGCATTTGATTAATGACATGTTCTTTTTATAATTCACCAGGTCATTAAAATACCTGGTATGGTGATAATCATTTAATAGAAAAAGTATATATTTATGCATATACATGTATCCACAAGTATCTCAAACAAAATGTGCACTGGCCACTTTTCAAACTATTCACATGCATTAGCATACAGTGAACCTGCATATCCTAATCATGAATGTTCCGTATGACCTACAGCACACGTGCCTTTTGACCTGGGAAGTGCAACATGGGGTACATGCATCATAATCAAAATGGTTGTGCTTTTATCTGTCACTTGCAGAAAACCTCTTAATGACAAACCCCATTAACTAGATCAAGGAGAACCTATACATGTAACCTACTTTACAGCAACAAGTCAACCCCTACCAGTTTAGGATTGTTCTTGAGCATTTGCAGAGCTGACATTTCGTCATCATCTACAATGGTTTTCAAAAATAAATGAAAAGTGGCTTCTTGTGTTGCATGGCCAAGTGCTGCCAAAAGCCCCATAAGATTGGTTCCCTGACCTGATAAACAATGTTGATAAAAAATTTCAAACACTGTGTTAAAAAAACAGAAGACATGTTAACCTGAAATTACTTTGTCTTGTTAAAAATTGCATTGTTCAGAAGACAGAAGTTCCCTACAGATAAATGAGACATATTTTGGTTAATTAAATACAGTGCAGCTTTGTGGAAAATTCACAGGAGCAGCATACATAATCATTCAATTTCACATGAAAGCAAACACAATAACCTAAACAAATGGATAGAAATGGTTTTATTTAAATAAACCTTCATCTAAAAAAAAATTGGGAATTTCCTGACATTTTTATTCACACGTTTGAGTAGAATTGTCTATAGACTTCATTTTTTCTACTAACTAGAGTTGTCTATAAACTCCATACCCTCTACTTATGAGAGTTGTCTATGAACTCCATATCTCTAAGTAACAACAAAGAGAAGTTGGCCAAGCGAGACTTACACAGGAAGTTGACGAAATCCATATCTCTACTTACTAGAGTGGTTTATAAACTCCGTATCTCTACTTACTAGAGCTGTCTATGAACTCCATATCTTTACTTACTAGAGTTGTCTATAAACTCCATACCTTTACTTATTCAGTCCCACTCACCCAGAAAATTTCCAATGTCATCTTCCTCAGGGTCATGGACAATGGAAATACTGTCAACTTTTTCTCCAGGTGCTGGGATGCAGCAGGCTGGATTGTACACCCACTTGCAGCCATCAAACTGAACCACCAGATCCCCATCTTTGTCCACTTTCACCAGCTCACCAACTTTTCCAAGAGCCTGGGACACAGGTAAGAAAGATGCCAGCTGCCGTATTTATAATCTGTTTTTATCTTCAATTTGTCCATCCTCCTTCCATGGGGCAAATCAGATCTACCCTTACTCTAAAAACACTTTCCATAAATATTTAAAAGTTTGATATATTTGTGCAAAGGCCACTGTTGTCTTCCAAACAAAGATGGAGAAGCCCATATTACAGGGGTGAGAATTGTACTGCTGCTTGGCAGATCTTCACTGAAGTGACATTTGCAATTCATTGAAGTAACAAAGATGTCCGCTTAAAAAAATCACTCCATTTCCTTTTTTTATCATGCAATGCAACCTTATTCCAACCTCAGCTTCTTCTTAAATGGTATGCTGAAGTTATGCAATACCTGTAATTGTTGATCTGATTGCATTTGTATGCAATAAAATCGATCCAGAGTCAAAGCTGGGTCATCCTAGGAGCAGCCACAGGTTCTCTTGGAATACGGTGTTCATCTAAAGGTATGTTTGTAACTACTGATTCCTAGCAATCCCCGTATGCAGCTCCAAAGGGGAAAATGGAACATTCCTGCCTCATTTGTGAATGATTATGAACCCCTAATAATTCTAGCTGTTCTAACATTTCTCTCCTGCTTTGATCACTGTAGCTCATTAGTTGTCCATAGACAATTATCAAACTGTTATGTTGTATCTAAAGTTTTGCTTCCCTCATCTGTCAGTCATCTGGAGTCAATCATGCACCCAGCTCCTGAAGAAACAACATTATCACTAGCTTCTCACTGAACAGAGAGAATTTGCTGTATCTCCTTTTGCCTAGGCTTCAAAATAGTTACCAAATCTGTCCCTACTTCTCTGATCTGATCTGTTTGCACTGAAGGCCCCTTTGTTCCTTAGCTGATAACAGAATCTAAAAACTCCCACCTCTGCATCGAAAGTGATACATCCTAAAAACTTTCACCCACTCTGCAGCTAAAACATAAAACCTTTACCATTTTATTTCAGACACTGTGTAACATTCTCCCTAGTCAACAACATTTTAAAACCTTTCTGTCTCAAGGATATTTTGGCTAAATTTCCTACTATTCTCTTAATGTTTTTAACATGTGAGTGGATGACCAATGTTGTAAGAACATATGAATGTTGGAATTATATTGCTGTTACTTTAAATGTAAAATACATAGAAGCTGCTATATAAATTACAGTTGTTATCATTGTATTGCTGTATATGTATCTGTGATACAGTTCGTATGACCTTTAACTCACAAATCGCATCTGTGGATTATAGCCACCATGACAATCCTGAAGCAGTTTAACTTTGTCTTCATCATTGATAATACGCACTCTATCTCCAACGGACATTTGCACAACCTGGAGACATGCCAAAAAAGAACGGTGATTTGTCTGGTATTGTTGTTATTCTCTCTTTTGTCTATTTATACGTGTGCATGAGTATGTGTTTCCATATACATATGTGCACATCTCTTAAAAGAAAACCTTTAGTCTTGTAAATTTTGCAGTTTTCACCCTAAAGAATGTTTTACATAAAAGTACTTACCTGTAACAAGTAAGACAGCTTCGATCTGACTTCAAAAAAAGGATAGGCAAATGTACCAACACTCCAAAACAGATGGAAGACAACATGTTTAATCCAAAAAAGTTGTTCCCAGATCACATAAATAGTTGTTCTCATACTTCAAAAATCCAAAAACTACACACACTATCTACAGTCAAACCTTTTTTAATGCTCCAGGAAACAGCCTGTATTTCTTGGTGCCAAAGACAACAATAGCATCTCCATTTGGTGCAAAACCCTGAACTTTGCCAACCTTTCCAATGCACTGGGAGGAAAAAGGAATAAAACAAAAGAAATTTAAAAAATGCATGTTCTCAGCCTGATGACTGGCAAAGAGCCTGGGTCTAGTAGATGGAGGCATTACATGTATCAGCCATAATATTGAGGTACAAGAATAACAGGCTGAAACACAAGATAGTGCTAATGAAACAGCAGACAGTAGCAAAAAAGGCTGCTTAAAATCTGAGACCTTGGTTTCATCTGAATCAGTGAAAGAAGCGTTCTGCTTGTTTTTCAAAGTTCTAATCTATATGTACACTGAACATTATCTATCAGAGCTTAGGCATATAACAAGAACAGTCTGAAACACTGTCAGAAAAATCCAACCTCTGCCATGCCAACAACCCAGCCACTGTGAGATTTCTGCAACTGTTCTAGCTCTTCTTTGCCAACACTGATGCAGACGGTGCTGCCCTCTACAATGTTGTCTGTACTGCTGTTGTCAGTCGGTTTTGCCTTGTAATATTGTTGTAGCTCTGCAGATAAAAGGTATTTAAGTTTTGATGTACCCTTCTCAATAAAAGTACCTAAAATAATGTACATTGCTTGTCCCCCATTTCGGTTACTTAGGATGCCTTCGTAACTACCTTGTTGTTTCTCATCCAGACAGCAGAAGCTGTTCCAGCTCTTTCACACTACTGCAGGAGATGGTATCGGCTTCTGCAGCACTCTTTGTGCTGCTGAATTCTAGCATTAACATGAAGTGAATCTGTCTTATCACCAATCTGCCTGCTGTGTCAGTGTAACTGACCCTTACTCAAACGTTACTCCTCCCACTTCACGCCCCCACCCCCACCCCACAGAAAAGGACACAAATGAACTATAATGATGAACAGACGAACAGTGAGGATGAACAGAGGAACAGTAAGGATGAACACCTTTCCATTTTCCGTATAGAATTTTGACAAATCTTGCAGATGAATAGTCAGGATGAACAGATGGACAGTAAGAATGAACATATGAATAGTGAGGATGAACAGTACAGATAAACAGATAAACAGCAAGGATGAACAGGAAGGATGAATGGTAAGGATGAACAGAAATGACAATAAGCTCACCAAAAACAGGAAGATGGTGTAGATAGCACTCCACTCCAGGTGCCTCTTCACTGTATTTTAAGTCGACTTTTCCCTTGTGGCCCACTCGATACATGTTGCGCATGCCATTTTCCCACTGCACTTGGACTAAGCTCCTTGCAGAATGTGGTCCAGCTTCGAAAACTTCCACTACCTGCCCCGTGTTTCCTTTACCACCTGAGAACACAATGGATTTGGAAATATGTTAAGTTCTTTGGATTATGGTTTTATGTTATCATAGGACAGGCTTGAAACAATGATGGCTTCATCCACCAACTGTCCATAAATGTATCCTCAAAACAGAGACAAGGAAAGATGCTGGAAATTTTACTCCTCACATGCACCATATGGAGGAAAATTAAAAACACAACTATTCACCATTCTCTTTTTCCTTCAAATACAAATACACACACACACACACAAGGATAGCATGCAACAAGTAAATCTGAAAAGAAAGTGAACACTAAAAAAAAAAAAAAAATCTCCATGGACTTGGCATCAAGCTTTTGACACCAATAGCTTGTGCATCAGCTTTTTTAAAGAAGTTATTTGCTCAGGCTATTATCTGCAGCCAAAGACAACCATAAGGTACATCAGATGATTCTGAGGACAGATATAACTTTCTGGTTTACAACTGTGTGTGCCTGTTTGCGAGTGTGCTTGTGCACATGCATGCATAGACAAATGCCTGTTTCTTTGTGGGTATGAATATATATATCCCAATATTATATATATATATGCAGCTTTGTGTGCAGTCATGTGTAGAAGAGGTGGCATTAGTATATGCATGCATTTTGTGTTAAAGCAACATATTTGCTGACTTGCCCCAGATGCCTTATGATGCACATGTAGCCTCACTAGCCATCAAAGATATCTTAAACTGTTAAAGCCTGGGGATGCAAAGTCCACAGTGCAGAAACTCAGAAACTGATCTTGAGAAACTTTAAAAGCTAAAGTAGGGAACATTCATAGTGCCTGGCAAAACGGTACAAGCACTGGGCAGTCATATGCCCAACATACCATCCTGGTCTCCCCACTCCCAATCTGCGCCACGTATCACTGTGGCACCAGGAAAGACCCCCAACACTCGCATCTTCATACTTCTTGAACGACGTTCCATCTTCTCTCTAGATGGCAAAGTAACAATGAGCAATTTTTTAAAAATCCATCTTTAAAAAAATATGATGTCAATATTTTGCTGATATGAAACAAAAGAGATTATTTCTCAACAGTGCCATTAAAGCTGAAAGAAAAACTCTTTTTAGATAAGATTTTTCAGCAAAAGAAATATTTCATACCCATCACAAACAGAGGGTCTGCAAATATTTATGATGCTTATTATGCTTACTGAGAAAAGCATGTGTACTAACAACACGTTCATACCATATGCACCTAAGTAATTGCAATAATCAAAATCAATAATTCCTACTCGTTTTTCTTATTTTGGTAGGGATGTGGGATGAAACATTCCACTAATCCCAGAGGGAAGCCAGTTTACCAAATCCAAAGGAAAGCCACCTCACTATAGTGTCCTACAGTCAGCTCATCTGCTTACCACTGCCTTCCGGTCAAGAGCTGGATTTTAAAGGATGTGGAAAAACTGACCTCACACATTTGCTGACCTCCCTATGTGAGGGAGATGCTTGCTAGTGGATGCAATACATAAAAGCAACTTGCGGAAGAGACTCACGGATGGGAGTCGGGTGTTTCGTATCGCAAGAACTGGTGGCCACAACTGTGGCAGTCACTGAAGTAGCACAATGAGCAGAGATCGAAATTGTCGCACTCTGTACACTTCCAGCGCATTCCCAGAATTCCTGATTCTTGGCATTCATCGCAAACGACAGAAAGATGCCTGATACCTGCAAAGAAACAATTTAAGCACATGGATGTAGACATCCCTGCAAAGCCCAAAGTGTTGCATAATACCTCCTCCGCACTCGCTTAATCCATTGAGAGTCAGATCAGAGAGGAGAACGAAGTACGCACAACTAACGATCGACTCACCCACCGTGGCGTTGTCTAAGACCCGGAGGTCATGACCTCCATTCCCAGCTCGGCACGTACTGATCTCTCCCCCGTCCCAGATGATGTGCACCTTCCCGCCACTGACCTGCTTCACCACCGTCCCGACATGGCCTTCACCGCCATCCTCGTCACCAAGATTCCAGTCAGGACCCCGGACCACACGTATCCCTTCCACCATCTTTCACGCTTGGTTACTGGCTGGGCAAACACGCAGACAACTCAGAAAATTCTTTTCTGTTTCTTGGCTTTATAAAGTTGGAAGAATGATCGTAATAAAAACGATATATATGCCCACAAGAATGCTAAACGTATGGCACATGCAAAATCTTAATCTAGTAGTAAACCTAAAATCTTCTCTTAGCACTCGAAAAATATAAGACAACACATAATGGAACTGACAGTTAATGCCCACCCAGATGTTAGATATATCTAAACAAGGGGAAATAACCAGCTAAAAACAGCAAATAAACTATAGGACAGAGGTTATTAGTAAAACACTACAAATAAAAACAGACTAGATCAAAGTAAACTAATATAACACATAGCACCTTAACGGTAGAGACAAAAAGAATGTAGGGATGCAGCGGCGGTAGGTCTGACCAGCGAAAACTCCACTCCTCCAGCTACTCAAGCCATCAGTGCACCAGGAGAGAGGCCATGCAGCCAGCGGGACCACACATAGCCTCCACCAGTCCAGGACACCAAACCGCAGACCCGTTCCCCTTTCCACACACCTCCCCTTCAGTGCAAAATCACCGCGAGGTGGAAGCACTCCCCCCAACAACAACAACAAAACGTATGGCACACACTCGGAACTGCGAGGATGCGCATGAAATCCGGACAAGGAGAAAGCATGCTGGCTGCTTGAAAAGTGCTTTAAGAGTTTTAGCCAGGTACCGTGAAATGTCGAGATCTCAGGTTCCCTGCAAACCATTGTGCTCGTGATGCTGTAGATTGGTTGGTTAGTTAAGAAGGAAAGTGAACCCTCGCGATGATTTCGCACTAAAGGATAGAAACGCTGAAGAGGGAGGGGGATCTGGGTCCTCATATATGTTACTGTACTATGCCCCGAAGCATCTTATTTATGGCTGCATGCAGTTATGGTTGACGCAGAAATGCAGTTTAATGAGTTTGCACAATGTTGCAATCTAGGATATATTCTCTAGGCACTGCTGGATTCGAACTCGCAATGTTGAAATGCAATACTCGTTCTCACGGTTCTGCTGTCCAACGTCTGTCGACAGGCTTGTCTTTGTGAGGTGGATGGTGTACTAATATTTAGGCAATACGGCATGTCGAGAATTTGACTTAGGGCAGCTGTGTCATCCAACAATCGTTCGCCTTTTCCGGGAAATCGAGAGACCCCCATTGTTGGAAGCAGCAGGCCCCCTGAAAATCATTTTTAAGGCAAAAAACCTGGATCGGAATAGCAGACCGCATGTCAGTAGTCGGCGTGAGCTTGGCCGTTAGCAGTGGTAGTTAAAGCTATTCGGTCAGTTTTCGGGATGGGAAATTCATGTCTTGCAAAAGGGGACTGGGCTTGGTCAGTTCTAAGAATAAAACACCACTCAAAATGTTTGGGGTTGGAGTGTACGTGCGCTTTCTGTTTGAGCCGTCCTGATAGGCGCACATCGTTTAGGAATGGAATAATAATAGAAACTTACTGTTTGAAACACGTCGGAACAGGGTATAAGGTCCCTGGTCAGTGATATAGTTGCAGCTTTACGCAACAGATCGAAGAGGCGAACACGCAGTTGAAACAGGTGGCAGAATTTACTCGATCTCCTGCCCACATCCCTCCCCTTAAGCAGCCTGCCCAGCGACTGCCATTCGAAGGACAATCTAAGAGGGGTCAAAAATCTTCCCCAACAAGTCATGGAATGGTGACCAATCATCTACTCTTTGAACGCATATTTTCTAGTGACAATACGTGCAAAACTTAAAAAAAAACCCTCATGCAAATCGATTCCTCAAAACGAAATAAAGAGTTCCTTACAGTTTACATAGCATGAAACTTTAAAAAGGGCCACAATATATTGATATGGAAACGATCAGACGTACAGCACAACCACGCACGCGCGCGCGCGCACACACACACACACACTTAAAACGAACTATTGATATAAAAACTGACTTGCCCGAAGGTGGGGTTAGCTGGAACTAGTCTATTCGACGTGAAATGTCCTGATCGAACTACCTGCAAATGAAGGTTTCTGGCCGAGCAAAGATCTTCGTGGGCAATCAAGCAAGCCGATGAGTCGAATGGGACACCTGCCCAGCCTTGACTGCTGAAGTTAACGGTTTTTTTTTAAAACTTCGATACCTTTAGCTATCGAATACCGTCATGCGGGAAATCCCATTTGAGTAGACTGTTTTAGAGCTAACACTCATGATCTGTGGTCCGCGCTATTTTTATGCCCTGACACAACTTGGCCAGAAGTATTGATTGCTAACTAGCGCAAGGTTGTGTTACACTGTATCGCCTAAAAACGCACAGAGGAAGGGTGCGGAGGCAGTAGGAGTGGGTGTGGGGGTGCAAGTGTGGTCCCTTATGCCTTTTTCGCATATTCATGATATTGCCGCTTACTATCTTTATGGGACTTGTTCATACTAGTAATACTGTATTGTGTATGTGGTTTTGATTTTTATATGCCCCTCCGGAGTAAAGAACAAACCTTGCCTTGGTAGGCGTTTTTCTGCGATGTTTGGTCTATAGTTACGAATTACTGCAAGGTCAGTGGTTGCATGTCTATCCGTCACGTCAAGGCAAAATCCTGTCATCAATAAAATATTTTTTTCTTGCAAACAGGCACAACCGGCGCTCACTCGGCTCACATGGCCGATCAAACACATGAACATTGGGTGAAAGAATTGTCAGCTAACAGACTCAGATCTGAAGAAAGTGGATTCCCAGACAAGAAATTAATGACACATCAATCTCTCTCTCAGTCTACATGCATTTTTTTTAAACAGTTTGCTTGGGTTGTATTTATTTCCATATACTTAAAGTACATTTTTACATACACACGTATTGGTGCATATAGGCTTGCATACACCTGCATAACAAAATGATCTTGAAAACAGTGGCCAGAAACACAGGGTTTGAGTATGAAACAAAGAGAAGCCTGTACAATATTTTTACAAACACTATTCACAGTCATTTGCTAGAAAAATGGGACACTGTTTCTCCAAGAACAAAAGAAAGGTTAATATTTTCATTTATTCTCTGCCCAAGATTTCTATCAAGAACAGCATGTAAATGAAGGACTAGAAGCATGAAGCATCCTTATTTTTAAAAAAAAACCTTCACCTTAGATAAGATTGTTTTCACTTTCAACTACTTTTTGTAGCTTTTTGTCCTTTTGTTATCTGTGCTGTATCAACTATCCTGCAGCATACTAGTGTGCTACTTTTTGACACCTGCAAGGCACACAGTAACTTTGCAAACACCACAGCACAGCTGTTTAGTTTTTTTCTCTATAGATCCACATTAAAACTGATCTTAATTTGACAATCTTTTGAGGGACAAACTTTAGCAGCTGGAGTCCTGCATTCCAAAATGTGTGCATTTAACCTTCTTGCACGGCAATGACGTGTTTCGTTTATATGGCTATACTCAACTGGAAGCAGAGCAGGCAAAAACGAGAAAGATCACACGTTGTGGAAACCTTTGTATTCTTCACCAATTCTTGCACCTGACTGCCTGTAGCAAGACTGCTCTCTAGATCTATACTGCCAAAAATCAAAGCCTGGATGGTAAGCATGACACTTGACAGTATGTGATCGTCTAGGGTTTTTAGAAACCAAAATGGGCAGGATTTTGTTTCTGGAACTTTTATTCAGAGCTCCACTGGCTACTTCTGTACGGCCGGTTACATTTACTCCCCACCTGCCCTACACCCATTCCTATATCCGATATTGCTGTTTTCCCTTTTGTTCCTACGAACAGGCACAGAATATGGGTATCAAATAACCATAGTTTTTACAAACAAAAGATACAATAACACAAGATCTTAAATTGTCCACCATGTCCAGACAATTGTGCTTCACAGTTTGCTGTGTCCATATGCAGACACTACTCGAATAAATCAAGTAAAAGCAGTTAAAGATGCTAATTTAGCTATTTGCAAGAAAAGATAATTGTTTTCATAAGTGGGATCAAATATCCTTTACAGATACATATTTTTAGTAAAATCTCAGAGACATAACGCTCGGTGGAAAGAAATTCTTTGCCTAAAGTATTTGAAGTCTTAAATGTACATGGTTGGATTAGTTCCGTATGATCAGTTTCATATATGATTTGGTCAAGCTGTATAAACCCTGCATTAAGGCCACCTGGTAACTGTTATCTGCTGTATGTAAAACATATACGTCTTCTGGCTGTAAGATGTTGGACTTATTTTTCCATCAGAAATGAAATTATAACCTATAACCTTAACTGTCAGAGAAAGAACTTACTGTTCCAAAATCACATGAAGAAAATGACACATACTTCTGAATTATGATCTTTAAAAAAAAACCTTATGGGTTTGGTGACATTGATCTGTAAATATTTGTGCATTGTACATCATTCTACCTTTAGCCAAAATTACAAAAGTACTTAAGAGGTATCAGGGGTGGTGAGGTTTTGATTAAGTGGGGGAGTGGGGAGAGAGAGAGATCCGAATCCTGCTTTCTGTCATTTGAAACAACAGATAGTGCACTCCACCTTGCACAACAGTGTGATATAAAGTGGACAGCAAAACTCATGATGTGATGAGTTGTTACCTTGAGAATATTTATGTATCCTAATATTGACATATAAACCATTCCCAAAAAGTCCTAATAAGGGTCTTTAAGGCTATAAAGTATAAAGTTTCATAACGTTATTAACCTATTGATTGGCTTATCAAAAGCTACAGCTGTCACAAGGATAGTTATTCCAAAGGAGAATAAAACGCTAAGAACACCCCTTCTTAAGCTGCCCACATCTTACTGATGTCAACTGTCAGGAAGATTTTTTGTGTGTGAAGATTTGCAATGGAAACCCATGTTCATAAGCAGAGTGGAACTGATCTAAATGCAAATGTATACCGACGTATTCAAAAACACATCCTGAACAAAATGTTACAGTTGCAAACACCTTTCATGATGCATAAATGATACACTAAAATTGTAATTATTATAACAAACTTTTCTCTTCTATGGCCAAATTTTAAGGTATATAATCAAATCTCAAACATACACAAGTGCAAGAGTGCATATATGTTAAAAAACAGGTTTTGTCCTGTTGCATTGTGGTCCATTAAAATAATTTTCATTGAAAATTGTTTCCTCAACTATCATCATACACACAAATTAATGGGGTGAAAATAAACAACCCCATCTGCACCATTTTCCTAACAATACATCCATCCATAATGTTGGAAAACCCTACTCTACCATGAAAACATGAGTATTTTATCATGCTGTGAAGTGTGAACATAGATCTGTAAATTATGCAATATGATTATATTAGAAAACAAATCCACCTAAAATGTCAGACAAGCTTGCTACATGAAAGGTTTTCATAAAGAAATAGCCATCTGCAAATGTTTACCTTTTGTTTTTTGTCCACTCCCACATTTCATTAATAAGAATTTGTAACTCATCCAACAATATATTAACATTATATTAAATAGTACACAGATGTTACAAAAACCCATCTGACTTTGTAACAGTTTTCTGCATTATCAAGAAAGCAAGCTTTCTCAAGGAGAAACTTCAAACAAGACAGGCTACAAGCCACAATTATGGCATTTGCCTCAGGGCAACCACATGCACAAAATTTTTGAACAATAAGAAAGGCACATTTTCTAGTCTTTGTACAATATTCTTCTGGATGGAATTTTGACACCACCCCATGTCGCTGCAGAAAAAGATCCAAATATACAGATGTGCTGCTTTTGTCTTCGAGGTCTCTGCCTGGAAAGATTACTATTTCAGGATGTCCTGCAGCATTGTCATTCTGGAGTGGTGCACAACAAAAGTATCAAGTGACCAAAACTACAACTGGAGGTTGTTGTTGCTAGGAAAACAACACATTAATGGACCAAAGGCAACCAAACAGGAATGAGACAAAGTTTTGTTCTCTAGAGCTGTTGTGCAGCATCTTCATCAGTTTGTTTTAAATGAGTGCTACAGAGTGAGAAAGTAGTCCCAACTGAAGTACACATACGAATGAACCATTGAAAACCAGCAAGACAGCATTCATTCCCCCTTCCCCAAAGAAAACAAAATCCCAGGTGCAACTTGTGTGATAAATTACTCTACAGGTTAGAAACAGCAATCAGAAATGCCACAGAATTATCATCACTAAATCCAGAAGTTTGATCCCATAGCAGGCAAGGGCAGGATAACTGTGCCATGCCTCATTATGAGAACTTGTAAATTGAAAAACCTTACTAGATTTTGAAGCAAGGGCAGCTTCTTGCAACTGCAAATGATACCATCTGCTTGTGGCAGTGATATCATCTGTATGTCCAGCACCATTCAGTTTTTTTAAAAAGACTACTACACTCCTGTGAACATCTCTCCACACACCAGAAAAAAGTTTGTCTATGTATACTTACTGGTGAAAACATGGCAATATGAACAGCTCCCTTTAAAAATTTAAAAAAAAAGGCTGGTGTGATATTCTTTATCAACTGTACATGTACACATTAATACAATAATGGTTTAAGAAAACAATTTTTTAAGTTAATTTCATATTGTTACAAACTCTTCCTGACTGGCACACTAGTCAAGGGAGATGTGCACAAAACGGTCCCCTCCCCCCAACCAACAAACATTCCATTTGATTTAATTAGTGATGCTGTCTCCTCAACTGGATGCAGAAGAGGGAAGCACATGTTCAGACATCCAACGTGCATTTGTGGGATCCCATTCTGCTGGTGGTCTCTAAACGCAGATAATCCAAACACACAGACAAACACCATGACAAGTTCAATAAGAAGTATTGATTACAAATCAGTTTCCCACTTTTTATGCTAAGATACTCTAGTACCTCTACAGAGGTTATGCATGCAATGCACATTACGGCACCCTCTGCCCCTTTACATGCTTGATGCACAGAGCTTAGCTGAATAACATACATTTAGGGAAAAAACTGGTAATATAAATACATGCATGTAACAACATGCATGCTATGAGACAGTTAAACAACCTGCTGAGGGTTGGTTTGAAGGAAAATAATACAATAGCACAATCACCTAAACCCAGACCGAAGCACAAGCCCTGACAAACCCCTACATACATGTGACAGCAGGATCCAAATGGGCAACCACAACTTGAATAGACCTTTAGCCACATCAAGACTTTTCAAAGAAAAAAAGTCTTATTTTGCAAGCACTTAAAGGCTGCACATGTATTGCTTTATCAAACAATATTTATGATCAAATTAAAAATGGGCTGCTTTTGGTAAATATTTAGAAAAAGAAGAAAAAAAAGAAAAAAAGGCAGGAGTATTCGCAGAAATAGACTCAATACTTTTTGTTTCAGTTTAAAACATACAAGATACAACAAATGGAAAAATATGAACTGCATGCTATTTCTGCATTACTAGACAAACATAACTCCACACATTCAGAGTTCTGCTTTCTGTCAAACACAAAATGCAAATCCACAGGTGCTACCACTCTACTCTGCCCACCCACTTTCTCCCTCTTTGTTCTCTCAAATAACCAACTCCCAAGATGCTGCGGGGAGCCATGCTCACGAGTTTACATGTTAATCATACAAACAATAAAACAAAATTGCAATGAAAAATTCAGAAACCAACCAACATGAGAGTCAAGGCAGTAGACTAGCTGTAACCATGCAAGACTTCAGACACAAATGTTTACTTTATGCACATCCTTTAAGAACGTTTCTTTCTCACCCTCCTTCAAACAAAAGTAAAATATCCATTTCCCTCCCATTAAATGTGTTTAATCTACAAATATATCCATTTCCCTCCCATTAAATGTGTTTAATCTACAAATATATCCATTTCCCTCTCACTAAATTTGTTCTTTAATCTACAAAGTATGTTTCTTAACCTTTCCCTCCCACCCTCAAAAAAGAAGCAAAGGATGCCAGGTTGGTCGTCCTACAACAGCAGTACAAGGAGCACAATGTGGCATCATTGGCAGATTAAATAATCCTAAAAATATTTTTTTTGCACTTGAAAGAAAAAGCATCTCGGTGAGGTAGATGTGCAAATGTACAAACAGGACGCAGTGCAGATCAGTGCAAACTTCTGGGGACTTATAGATTAACTGGTACCAGGTCCTGGGCAAAGACGAATGGCTGGGAGAACAAAACAGAACTAATCTTTCAGCCCAGACTTTTGGTATGCCAGAAACATTCATCAAAATATCCTCAGCTGCCAGATTATTGGAACATCAAGCTGTAAACATGGCTTTTCACAACCACTTCTTTCAGTCTGCATTATGCTAAATGCCCCAACGATTACTTCTATCGAAATAGCCAAATTCTTCTGAATCTTTTTTTCTGATAGGAGGAGTGTAAATCAAAGATTTTCCAACAAATGTCATTCACACAAGTGTCTTATTGTAACATTTTTTTATGAACCACACCCGGAATGCTTATTTATATAAATTAATCATTAACATTATCAGCTGATCTTACTATAACTATTGTGGATTAAAAACAAGGGACCTGAACCAAGCTAGAACAGGACAAAGACAATCTACATGTTTCGGGGCACTGCCTCTCAAGACAACACAAAAACGACGAAAAAACAAAAACCAAAACGAAGACTTAGCAGCTGGGGTTGGTGTGTGGCACGCAGGCTGGGTCGCAGGAAAATGACCAGGGGATAGGGAGCAAGAGGGACCAAAAAGGGGCAACCAATTGTGTGAGTCGTTCCTCTTAAAGTGCTAGATATATGGTGTATTTGTAATTCTTCTGGGGCTGACATGTTGACATGTAACTGCAAACTGCCAATGATATGACAGCTGCAAAATACAACAGCCACAAGGTACAGAGGGTGGGGGTGAAGGGAGGGGGCTAAACTAGAAGAAAGAAACACACTTTACTGTCTTGGTCTATTTTGGCCACACCAAATGGTATTTGTGCAACATCCTAAAATTTCTTATAAACTTCATTGTTCCCTGTAAGCCTGTGTGTGGAGAGGGTGGGTCACAGTGGTTGCTGATGGATAAATTTTGTGTAGATCTCCTGTTGACACCAAGTCCAATCTTCTTTCCACGAGCAAAATATATATATATATGTTTAAGAACTAAAATGTTCATATTGTTTTCTCACATACTATGTAATAGAATATTCAAAAAGAAATAATCATGCAGTTGAAAAAATAATGACAAACAATACAGAAAAAAAAATTTTTTTTGTCTTATTTAATATAACACAAATGCATTGTAGCACCCATTCGTAACCAACAAACAACAAAAAAAAAACAAACAAACAAACAAAAAAAACCAAGAAAAAAATCCCATGTAGAGATTTGCTTTTACTTTGGTAGTTGGAAAATAAAATGTCATTTCTTCAGAACATCCCCATCTCAAAGTTGTCTTTGCAAGCACAACTCACAAAATTTCTTGTTTATTTTCATTAACGATCTCTTTAAGAATTACAGATAAAAAACAAAATCTACATGATCAAGGGAGAAAAAACAACACAAGCAGAGCCCATCCACCAGATCTTGGAGTGATGCTTCACACTTTTCTAATGCAGTACTGGCAACAAGATGACTGAATGAATATAAAACAACTGCAAAAAAGTGTGATTTTCCTGTCTTACCTTTTGTCTCTAATGGAGTCAATGATGACACAAAATGTGAGCTCACATTAGCAACAAGCACTATAGCTTCCCTGATGCAGTTGCCAAAAGAAACTTAAAGAAAAACTGTCAGCATGTCAGTATCATTGTCAACAATGCACTAGGGGGCAGGATCCTGCAAATGTCTTGGTTGTTCAATGGTTGTACAGTCTGCGTCACTGTTGTTTGCAATTACCACTTTTGGCAGCCTTCGGATCCAGGGCAGGTTTGCGATTTCGTTTTTGGCCTTGAACTGGTCCAAAGGCACCGCCATTCGACACATCTTCAAAGAAACCTTCACCAGAATCTAGTGCCAAGAAGTTTGTAGGATCTGGAGGAGAAAAAGAAAATGGAAATGAAAAACTACACTTATAAGTCTGCTTTAGGTTGGTGAGTGAAGAAAGGAAAGACAAGTGGAAGTAGTTATGTGCAAGTATATAAAGCAACATAAGTGAGTAAAATCACTCTGTTATCATACTCTGATCATAAAAAACTCATTTCAATATGAGGATGTTCAGGAGGGCCTGTTGTTTGTTAGATGTACCTTCAGCTGCAGTGTAAGACAACAACTTGCCTTCGGGTCTCCGCAAACTGCCTTGGCCATCAGGCTCCCATTCAAGAGGTCCAACTGTTTAGGAAGCATTCCAGGTTTGAACAAAAGCATGCAAAAGTTAGTAAGGTGAGTAAGCGTGTTAACTGTTAGTATGCAATACACAGTGTAGCATGCTAATTTTTCTTTGAAAGTGTGATGTCTCAGGATGTAGACAGCTGAGAGAGCAACTAAAGCTCTATTACAGAAACTATCCAGCTCTCTAAGCAGGCACCACCTAATGAGGAGATATGTGCTGTTGATGAGATCTGGACCCAGGGCATATGATTCTTTTATGGTGAGATTATTATCAAGTACATTTATATAGCGCATCACCACGTTCAGAAAAAACATGCTTGACAAGCATGTATCGACATAAACGTTTTAGAAAATACAAACTATACATGTTATGCAAACAGAAACTACACCAAAAATACAACAAGAACAGAAGACTAAGTTACTGAGAAACGAACGAAATATCTATAAACGAGCAACACAGGATAAAAAGAGTGAAAGAACTCCCCACCTTCCTACATTCATACATGCGTACACATATATACACACACACACACACACATACACACATGCATTCATTATCTCAAAAAGTGTTCACAGCAGCGTTAGCTCCCTAATAATTGGATGAGATTATGTTTCTGGAAGAGGTATGCTTTTAAGGTGCGCTTAAATGAGTCCAGTGACTGCACATGACGGATGTTGTGAGGCAGTGAGTTCCACTGTGTTGATGCTGAATAGTTGAATGCACGTTCCCCCGGATGATTTAGTCTTCATCTTTGCCACTGAGAAAAAGTGAGTGTCTGCTGATGACTGAGAGTTGTACAGATGTACAGATGCTTATGTCCATATCCTCAAATGAATTCTTCACCTTACACATGCATGTTGTGATTTGAACAGATATTTTAATCATGGGCAAAATGAATTGATTCTTTTGTCACGATGCGGATGATAAATGCAAATTTCTTTTTCTAAATTTATGTTTTTTTAAACAATTTTTTCCATGACCCAAAGTGCTATATCCTCAACTAGCGATCCCTAAAAGCACCTCCAAACAAAAATAACCCACCAGGGTAAACCTGGTAAGACCCCTCTGAGCATGGTGGATCCAAACCGCACGAAAGGTGAGACAAAGGGAGAGATGCGTTGTTCGAATTTCTTGCAGTCTGCCTGACTGCAGGAAAAGGTGTCTCAGAGAGGCAAAATGTAAGGGACGAGTAGGACATCTATATGCACCCAAGCCCAGTCCAGACTGCTGAAAAGTCTGGAGTGGAAGCAGGCAGGAGCATGGACCAGTCAAAGGGGCTCTTAAACATGACCATAACGCTGGCCAGAAAAAGAGAGACCAAGAGCCATTGCACTCATGGCAGACACCCGTCTTCCTCCCAGCAGCGTGGGCTGCACAGGCGAGACAGCCAGACGCCACTCCTGGCATTGAAAAACCATTGCAAGTCAGGCCAGCAAAAGAAGCTGCTTGCAGAACTCAAACGGGGGAGACGCTAGAGAAAAAGGGGTGAACGCCACCCTAACTGGAAAAACACTGTGTCAAAGGAGCAAAGCTCATGACCACAGGCAGAATGGAAAGGGGTTGCCGGTGACTCACACCTGGAAGTTGGGAAACTTCCGGTGGGAGACCAGAAGGTGGAGGCATGGTCACCTGGAACCTGCCAGAACCGGCAAGAAGAGTGGCCACCACGCTTCCTGTGTCACAAAGTGGCCGAGGGTGGTAACGGCTGTCTCCCTGCACACCCACCCAGCTGAGACTGAGAAGAGGGACGTCTGCCAAGAAGGATAGGTAGTTTCAAGAATGTGCATATGGAAAAACCATCTAAATTCTGACTGATGAGAGCATCTGCCACATCCGGTATCAGAACCAAGCCTCGACAAATGCTAAAGAACTTTAAGTCAAGGCACAAGCGTGAGAACAGCGCAACAGACAACACAATGTGACGCTAACACGCACACACAGGCAACAGGCAAGGACGAAACTGCACCACACTGCAAAATGGTTTTCTAACTAACAACAGCGAGCAGTACAGACAGAAACAAGAGAGGAAACGAAAAAGCTCGCGTTTCTTGAATGCTGGCGCAGTGCAGTGTAGTGTAGGCGTGTGGAAAGGGACGCCAAGGCAAAGCCATGGTGAGAAGGGCAGAGTGCAGAACAACACACGTCTGAACCAGTCAACAGTGCTTGAGAAAGTCAGCCTGAATTGGCCAGTGAGTATATCACATGGGGCGATGCACAAGGAGTGCGAATGCGTGAGGGGGCCTTACCAGGGTTTGTATACAAACTATTTGGCAGGTGTGGTTTGGGATCACTAACTTGAGAATTTAGCACTCTGGGTCATGGTACAGTATTGTGACAATAAACTTGAGATATATGTTACAAAAACTAGTTCAAATAGATTGAAAAAGGATATGATCCTGAACAATGTAATGACACCCACATAAGCGTAAACAGCAGCAATGACCCAGAAATGCCATAAACTATCATTTATGTGCTAACATTATGGTAAATCATTGTGTCGTGTGCTAACATTAAAAAAAAAAAGGACTTCACAGATAAATGGTGCCCCCACCGCTGAAGACTTAACATTCTTCTACATAGTGTCATAAAACAACAATATATAAAAATATAAATAAACTTATATAAAATTACAAAATACAAGGCACAGTTATTAGTCATGACAAAAATTTTTTTGTTTGCAAAGTGTCTCCTCCCACCCCCCAGAGCAAAAAGAACCAACACAACAAAAAATCCCCAGCAAAAAAATTCATGCACAACTTCGAACTTCGACTTATTCCTCTAATCTATCACCCTTTGTGCATTAAATCTGCATCTGAAATAACACAACAAACTTGATATTATAAAAAAATATTTTGTTTGTGCCTTTTTATGCCTGGAGCTAACCTCATGCTTGTCAAGTACCACATAACCTCGCCAGGTATATGCACTTTTGATCTAACAACAATATGCTTTTCCTCACACATAAAGCTTCTGAATATTTTCCAACAAATTATTCTTCACCAATTTTGAGTTCAAGCTATGTCCATTTCCATGCATTTTTAATTTCTGATTTATCAATTGGTTTGCTTCTAACAACAATGAACTTTTCAGCCATTATGATAGGATGTAAACAGTCTATATGAGAAATGCGCATTTCCATAAATGAACAAAGCATATTTATGATAGGATGTAAACAATTTATATGAGAAATGGGTATTTCCATAAATGAACAAAGCATATTTATGATAGATCCCCTCTGGACCAAAGGGAAGCACAATGTTTTTAAAAAAAACTGAAAAAAGCCCTCAGGAACTGCTACCCATGTCCTGAGCAAGTCCTCTTAAATGAAGAAATTTCTATGCCCCAAAGTAGTAAAATTAGTGCTTAGATCCAGGGTTATCCTTTGAAAGGTAATTTGTACAAGGGTTACCACCCTTAGTAAGGCCTGTTATGCTGTTGACCAGTCAATTAAGGGTATGGGTTAGCAGTGTCCATTTCCAACTGACTTACAAGAAAATGTAAGCCAGGCTAATGTTCAATATTTATTAAACTAGGTTTAGAATAGATTAGAAAATCTGCTGAAGAAAAGTCTGGATTATAATCAATATAATGGATAAAGTGCATTTATAACCACACAGAATATGCAGCTCATGTTTTTATTTTTTTCTAGTTTCAGTTTAAATAAAACAAGATTACAAAAAAAAGACAGGAGGGGGGTAGAATAGACAAAAGGAGGAAGGGCAGGCAGTCTCTAGTAAAAATACAAGTATATGGACACATATACCTTAAAACATAAAATACTTTTTTTTACCTATAACAAGCTATTACAGTGCGTAGGATGAAGATTCATCTACCACACTAATTTATAAGATGGCTGGCACACCAATTCAAAGCTATTATTAGATAGCAAAATGTTTCTTTCCATCGTAAGTCTGTACTTTCGAAAGTTTCTTGGAAAAAAGGATGTTAATGTCTGTCACCAGCACATGGAAGAAATGAACGTACTTCATTTGAAACCACATTTTTTATTTTTCTAGTTGCTGTGGAAAAATGTTAAGTAATATGCTTTCCGCAAATCCCTGGTATTCCCTGCTTTCTATTCTCAGGCATGGGAAATGGATCACCTTAAAAAATCTTAAATCTGCCAGAAATGATGGGAAAAGTCTGAATCAATCTGAGTCTGTACAGCGAGAAGTGTGCACGGAAATGTTACAACAGGCGGTAATGAAACTGCACACGGCAACCAAAACAGGAAGTGATGATGCAAAGCTCATCAGACAAAATTTAGTCTATGGCGGAAGAAAACAAAGCATTTTCTTTATACACAGAAAAAATCGCCTATAAAAGAAAAGTGGCGACTATATATATTTTTTTAGGCAAAAACCAACCCCCCCCCCCCCCAAATCTGAATTCCGCCAAACGGTGGCCAATTCCCATGCCTGTATGCTCAAAGTTCTTTTTTTTTCCTCCAAGTCAATCATTTCATGGAAATGTAACTGTTAAGTTAAACTATGGTACTGACCTGCAACAGGAAGTGATCTTGACACTGGAATCTGACTTTTAACTGGCGTCTGATGATGGCTCTCCAACTCGTGCTGTCGGCGATGGTATGTTGGGTCAATCGCTGCTGCAATGTTGTAAGTAGTTGGTGTGCCTTGTCTTCTGTGAAGTCAATAAATTATGTTTTACCTAGTCCTCATTCCTGTGCTCAAACGATCTCAACATGAGATACTTCAAAATACAAAAAACAGTTTGTTATATTAGGTATGTAAACAAAAACACCCCCTCCCCCAAAGAAAAAAAAAGAAATGCTTCAGACATATGGAGCAAAATGTACCAAGAAATGATTACTAGCTGAGCAAGCAACTTGGACAAGGTCATATGCACAAAGATATTTGACTTGTCTATATTTTTTTTATTCACTTTACCAACAAACAGAACATAATGAAGCAAATATCTGATTATCTGATACCAGAAAAAATAATTCTTATCTTTTATTGTTAGACATTTGTACGTCAGTAAAAGCTCTTATGCCAAGCGAAGTGCTTACCTTGTAAATTCTTCCTCATCGCTGGGATGGCTGACAGGCGGGGAGGGGGTCAAGGACTGAGGGCACTGTAAGCGTTGTCGGGCAGTGTCTTCCTGTGGAAGTTCTACCTGTGCACCCTGTGACTGCAACCAGCGCAATACCTCAGGTGCAACCTCAGGTGATAATTCTCTACGGCCACCCACCTGCTCTGACCCCTGCCGGCGTGATGATCGTGAAGGTGAATCAGGATTCGAGACATTTATCACTGTTTTATATTTTGGACCTTCGCTCTGTGCACAGAGAGGAAAATTCAACATGACAATACCTGCATTAGTGTTAAAACTACTTTTGCTCTTTTTCTAACAAAATTGATCAGTTGTTCAGTCATGCTGAGAGGTCCAATAAAAACACAGTGTGATTTTAGAGCCATGTTTGCCCCTGCCATTTCACCATAAAGTTCCATTTTTAAAGGAATTTTCAAGAACTTGTGGACCTTACTGTTCCATTCTCAGCATAGCATGATGGTGCTAAGGACAGGAATAAGTTAAAATAAATGTTCACAGGGAACCCCCTGTTTTTTCAAACGTTCACTGCCGTGTTTTCCCTTCCTCATCCACTCTCAGACTGCAGAATCTTGTCTAATCATCTTCACACTTACTGACATGCCAGGATAGCTACTAGAGACCACATCCACAGGTGCTGGCCCGTTATCAATTGACTTGGTGTAACTGTTACGGCGGTACCGATGATGACTGTGATCTGGGGAAGTTGAGGCTGATGCAGCCTGTGCTGTCACATTGGCTGAAGCACCCAAAGGCACTCCTTCCTGTCCAGTAAGCTGGGCCAGCATATTAGCAGACGCTCCCAGTGGCAACCCCTCTTGACCAGACAGCTGTCGCTGAAGACCAAAGGACAAAAGTCATAATAAGAATTTACCAACATTTTCTTAACTCCAAGACAGGTCTGCATCTAGGACTGTTGCCTGTGGGATTTTTAGAATTATGACAACTGCAAATGAAACTTCAACAGGGTCTGCACAAAATTAAGGGGATTCTCTTAGCAATCAGAAAAAAAGGATTCCTAACTGAAGATAAAATTAAACACTTTAAAAAGGAAATACAAGCAATTACGCGTACAATTTTTACCCTAATACAGCAGCAACTGCCTTAACATTTACTGGAGACAGAAAGAGGACAGAGGCAGTGAGGAAGGTCAGTGGTTCACCTCTAATCGTTTTTGCTCTTTCTGTTGCTGACGCTTCTGTTTGTACTTTTTCATCTTGAGCTTTTCTTGTTCCTGCATGATGAGTGCTAGCTGCTCATCCCGCAGTTCTATCTCCCTCAGCTTGGCTTTGTCCACTTCTGCTTTAGATCTCTGAAACACCAGCACACATTACTGGCATCACATCTAATGGCTCCATGTCTACTGGCATCATTTATATCAGCTTCATGCACCACAACCCACAGACTGCTTCTACAGACTGGAGGTTTAGATACCTTGGTGATAACAGAACTCCTGACAGTCAAGCCCTAAATACATCTACCCAATAGATAACTGGGGCAGACGTAGATTCACAGGTTGCTAAATACCCATGCAACCCTGAACAGGTACTAAAGAGAGCTGAATAAACTTCTTCAAGTATCAGCAGTTTCTGGATTTCAACATGCTGATGGTGGATGAAATAAATGGTATTTCTCTATAACTTTGTGGTTCTTCTTCCTTGCTTTATTGAAAAAATTCAGTATATGTTAATTTATATAAAAAATGTAAGTACTTCAGGAAAAAGTTAAAACCTTACTTTATGTTCTTGTTCTTGTAAAAGTCTTGCCAGTTCCTGAAAGAAAAAGAACCCAGAGTGACCTGTTAATCTCCGGTCCTTAAAATGGCCACTTGCTCTTATTTCCATTTCATTTTTTTTGCAACAGAGTTGTGTTGTGCGAAATCAAAGACAAGCAGGAAATCCTGATACAGTGTAGCATGTTTTTATGGTCGCTAGATCTGTAAGCGAAAGTAAGCTCAAAACATGTTCGGTTCAAATGTCATAGAAGATAGATTTTTATTATTCACGCATATGCAGAATAGTGTTTCACAAATACTAGAATACAAAAAGTTCTCAAAATTAACATGTAACTCTACGATGAGCACAGCTTCAGCACAAAGTTCCACAACTGACACCACATGCAATGTCCTCATGCTTGACAAAATTTGAACAAGATCAGGAACCCACTTCGTCTTGCTGCTGTTGTATCGCCTCCCACTCCTCTGGAAGAACACCATCTGGTGGCACAGAGTAAAAGTCACTAAAATCGCCATCATCTTCTATACGCCCACCTGGTGTTATCCTGGAACAAACACACACCTTGCATTATCCTAAAAAAGGAACATAGTCTAATGTGTCCATGCTGCATGTATTTGTAGCTAGCTCAAATGGCTGACCGTTTCATTCATCACAAACAATTTTAAAAAGCCGTTACAAATGACCCAAAATGTGTACAAGGAACAGAAGATGTCAAATGATGAAAGTTGAATTTTCATCTACAAATGTTGTTTCCCCTCCCAAATCCTGAACAAGACAAAGAACAGCAGATCTCAAAGACTGGAGACTCAACAAGTGAGAATGAACCAAACAGTTATCAAGAAATTAAGAGATGTTGTAAACATATTTTATTAATGATGTGCAATACTACTGTCATACACAACACTACCAAATGGAAGAAAATAAGATGTAGTTCACTTCTTCAGTGTCCAGATTAGTTAATAAAAGGTTCTGAACCTAATGTTTGATGTGTAAAAAAAAAAGGAAAAAAGAGAGAGTGGCAGTAAAAAAATAATTTTCTGTAAGTGAGAATCTAACAAAAATCCTTACCTTACCATCACCACCTATGGTTTCCTCACAATTCATGGAACAAGAAGTCCACTTCTCAAAAATGCTACTCTTATTTATGACATGCTCTTCTACTCCCACAAGCACATGAATGCCTGTGCCTACACATGCTTGTTTGCACATTTCCTCTACAAGTTTCACGTCTACTATTTGGTAGATGTATGACTGAATCTTTGACAGTTTCTATACACGAATGGGATCAGGGAAAAACTACTGCATATGAACTAACCAGCTAAAGGGAAGAAAAGTATGTACTAGAGTCTGCAAGAGCTAGCTTCCCTTGCTTTTCTCTGAAAAATGTGCATCCAAACTCTAAGCTAGGTTTTTCTGGATCTACATTGCACACTTTGCGCTAAGTGTGAGGAGTGATAACATTCTAGATGCGAGTGATGTCTGCTCTCACTTTATAAATGCATGAATGTGTACACACGCACAACAGACCACAAACTATCGCAAGCACAGTGCTTGGAAATTATGTCCAAACCAGCCCCACATACTACAATAAAAAAAATATCAAGCAGGTAGCACCAGTCACTTGTAATAAATGTCATGTTGCCTTTCAACATCTTGTCTCAAAGAGTAATGCCCAGAAATGGAGAGAGAGAAAGAGAGCAAACTGGACAAATATTTGTGAATCGTCACCAGCATCACAGTAAAAACACAAGCAACTACAAGCAAATTTATGAATGTGAACAAGCCTACAAATACAGGGAACACCACCACCTCCACTCGTGCATGAGCCCATATGTGCGTGCTGACAGACATGAAATAATGTGCTCACAATAAAAGCATACTTGGTGAAGCAACAAGCAGGGATTAGTGTGTGAGTAAAGCCACCGCTGCTCTACCTGTATCGATACCTGGTGGCACCGTTGGCCGGCCGTGCACTACCACCTGATGAAGTCGACTCGTTCAGCCTCACTGCCTCGAGACTCACAGCCACCTGGTCCACATTCTTCCCACCTGTCATCAACAGGAATATCCACAAGTTAAGAAAGCAATGCACAACACACTTTACAGTCAATGCCTGATGATATTAAACCTGTCCTTTTCACCTGGCCTTTGCAGAAAAGAGCCCATCCAGTTTAGCGATTTCCATGATGAGACATCCGCTACTCTCTTCAATGTGTTTTGAGCATCCACACCTTAGTGAGGAACCCAGTGTCTTTGTTACCTGCTTGCTGACACCTGCTTTCTTGGTCAGTCTCTCTTTCAGGTCCTCTATCTTTTCATTGGTGTCTCCCCCCAAAAACTGCCACCACCAAGCCACATCTCTCCCCAGCCTACCACAGTCACCAACAAATAAAATGATTTTGAAATGGAAAAACCCCACTTTTACCAAAAGTCATTACAAACACACACAATGCTACCCTCCCTCCTCCCTCTCTCTCTACAGCTATACATTTTAAAATAGAAACAACGCTACTCCAATTTTTATTTACACCAAAATGCTGAACAAAAAGTGATCTAATCTCTATGTGTATAAATGAACTTTTTAAACCTGCAAGAAAATCTGTAAACTAGAAACAAATTTTGTGAACTCATGAACAGAACTCACTTGTGTCAGGCAGGACGAGACGTGCTTCTTCAGTGGTGCGGGCCAGCTGCTGCTCTAGCTTCTCGCGCTCCTTCTTTAGCTTGCGCTCTCGTTTTTTCTCCAAGTATCGATCATACTTCTTCTTTTCCTTCTCTTGCAGCAGTCGAGCAAGTTCCTAAACAATGCAGGGACAAGCATGTTTTTAATGACTTGTCCGGTACACTCAGCATTACTAGCAAGTCATGATGGAGCTGGTGGAAGCTTTTATGACAGTTATCAGAAAAGAGCCAAACCATGAAAAGAGAGCAAGTAACGATGCAGGCTTAACAGAAAACACTCTGAAAAGTGTTCAGGGTCCAGAAGCTGCTTATGCAAATACAATGCTTCATGTGGCATGTAACTGCTGTAATGAATTTTTCATATCGATCTTGTATATTTCCCTGCTACTTTGAGTCAACTATTTACTTAACAGCGTCTCATTTTTTAAAAAAGTGTCCCACGGGCATACCACAAGCAGCACAGGACACCAGCCGCAAAAGTAGGGCGGAGATCTTGCTCTAATGCCAGTCTCATATGGTTTGACAAAGTCAAAGAAAAACCACAAAAAAAAAAAAAAACCAATTTCTAAAAATTAAAATGTAAAGCGCATTTTCCTGTGAAACTTAGGGGCATTTTTTGGAGAAAATGATGTGAGCACTCATGCTATCATGAACTTGGGGGTTGCTATGATGGAAAAATCACTTTACTTTACCCTGTTATAGAAATAAAAGCATGCTCTATGTCGTGGGACACTCCTTTGGAAAGCCCACCACAGAGCTGCAATAGGAGGTATTACCTCCTATCCCAACCAATAAGTCCCTACGTAGACATATTTCTCTTGTCCGTCACACTGTCTCTCCTTGCTTTTGTCCTTTCATTCAAGGAAGCCAAAAGACCACTGTGTAAAGGTCCTCTATATATTAAAAATAGGAGGACTGGATCAACAAGTTGGAATGTCAATGTTACAAAGTTCTCACTTCACTTTCATCAGGATCCTAAATGGTCCTTTGGTCGGATCTGATTCTCTGTCTTCCTAGTTTTTCAGGTTGTGAATCAAAGCCGAAAGTTCAAAATTTTACATGGTAAACTCTGGATGTTAAATTATCCTACTCTAGATTTATACTAACGTCTAAATTCTGCCCGCTGGATTCTACGAGAGAATTCTCTTCGGCAATACTAAAGAAGACAAGATGGTTCAAACACACTGTATGCAGGCAATATTCTGATATAGGTCCATCTGTCTCAGCTCCCATGTTGCGTATGACAAGAAATGAGGTTAGACCTAGCATCAGGGATAGCATCTCTAGATCATGCGAGAAATCTACAAAGTAAGATAGGGTAAAAACATTATTCTCCAAGAAAGATTAAGAAAAAAATTTCAAGTTCAACAGAAATAGGAAACCATTCTTTCCATGGTAACCAAAGAAAAAAAACCTG
>SMGT01000317.1:158482-189000 GCA_004794575.1 Lanistes nyassanus | reverse complement strand
GGGGGGGGGGTTAAGTACAGCGATCGGCCTTGGTTCTGTGTGTCTGTGGTGGTGGGAGGGTTGTAGTGTAAGTGCGCGTGTTGTGGCGGCAACTTTCTGTCTAGCCGTGTGTAGAAGTTTGGAGGGATAGTTGCGGGCGAGGAAAAAGTCTATCATTCTGTCGGATTGTTCATGGAAGTCAGTGTCGTCAGAGCATAATCTACGGAGTCTCAGAAACTGCGAGTAGGGTATGCTGTGGAGGGTGGAGGGTGGGTGAGATGAGTGGAAATCAAGGTAGGAGTGTGAGTCTGTAGGTTTGTAATGGATGGTGGTTGCAAGGTGGCCGTTCTGCAATGTTATGTTGATGTCGAGGAATGTGACAGAGGTGCATGAAATGGTGTAGGTGTATTGAATGGAGGGGTGGAAGTGTTGTATGTACTGGATGTACTGCAACAAATGAGAGGGAGGGAAGTGGCGCCTAGACCGTCGTCGATGTAGCATTTGTATAATTCTGGTGTGGGGCCCGTGTAGCTGTTCCAGCCAACCCACGAAGAGACAAGCATAACTAGGGCCCATTTTGGTTCCCATCGCCACGCCGTTAATCTGGTGGAAACACTGGCCGTCAAACTCGAATATGTTGAGCTTGAGGACCAACTCAGCCAACCTAATCAGAGTGTGTGTAGGAGGGTGGGGGTCGCTGCGTGCGTGGAGGAAGAAAGACAGTGCAGTCAAGCCATCAGTGTGGGGTATGGATGTGTATAGGGATGTGACGTCAAGGGTAACAACCCTGGCCGTCCTATTGTCTCTGCTTGTAGCTGCCCCACAGAGAACATTTCCCATTATTTAGACACTATACTCCAGCCCATCGTCCAGTCGCTCCCCACCTACATCAAAGACACCACAGACACTCTCACACTCCTGGACCACTTCAATTCCTCCCACACTTTCACACCCACCCTCCTCTTCACTCTTGACGTCACATCCCTATACACATCCATACCCCACAGGTTTCGCAGATGGTGCTGAACAAAGCGCAATGTTAAAGTTATCCGTCGAACTTCTGAAAATAAAGAACCAGTTTGAAACAGGATTAAGTTTAGGTAATTATATATCCTTTACATGAAAAGCCTAAGCAAACTTGTCCCAAATTTCAGCTGATCAGCGATATTAATGGATGTTCAGCAAACGCTTTCATCAACGTGCCTTGTGATGTCTAGCAAACGCTGTCATGACGTCAGTGCCGGTCAGGACAGGTGACCGACCGTGTGACAGGCAACTGATCGCAGCCAGGTAGAGAGGACCGCCTCGCAGTTCCCATGAGGCGTAAGGTCAGAGCCTCGCACGCTGTCCGAGTCATACCTCAGACTTAAAAATCGGCAGTCTAGTAGCTGCCCGCCGGACGCCTGGCACTACAGGGAACAGTACTAGGACTGGTTGGCCCGGTGTCGGTATAATGTGACTGGTGGGACTAATAAATTTGCTCTCAAGATCTTGTTTTCTTAAAGAACACGGACGTATATAAGTACGTGGGGGCGCGCATATGTGTGTTTTGTGTGTATACTAAAATATAATAACTTATTATTATAGGCGATATATATATATCGATGTATTGATATATATATATATATTGATAGCACATTTACTCATTAGCACATTTAGTCCGAGGTGGGAGGTCAGTGGTTCCTGCACCGGACCAGGAAAAAATCTAGTAGCTGCCCTGCCAGACGCCTGGCACTACAGGGAACAGTACTAGGACTGGTTGGCCCGGTGTCGGTATAATGTGACTGGGTGGGACTGAAGCATTTGGTCTTAAAGGCTTCGATTCTGTAATTTACCGAAAGACACAAAGTATGTGTACGTGTTTATGTGTGTATTTAAACAAGAGAACTTTTGTCCAACGGTCTGCAGTAACTGATATTGCGTCATGTCGTAGTGGGGTTAAGCTTGTATCAAAGACGTCATATTCAAAATGACGCAACAGTCTTGGCCTCCAATCAGAAACACGTGTCCATTGTGCACTTCCTATACACTCCCGCGGGCAGGAAGAGGGTATGGTGAAGGAATTATTATTCTATCCTTCCCACTGCAGCAGTATCTACATAACTACGGGGTTCCTCACAACTCTAATTTAATTTGTAATTTGAAAAATTAGTCTGCATTTTTTTGTAACTAATTTGACTGGGGAAATTTTAACTGAAATAGTTTATGACCAGGTTAAGCGTTTTAGACTATACAACCAGTTACACGCCTGGTATGTGACCGTTGGATATATCATGAATATTTTCCATAAAATGGCTGGAAAATAAATTGCTACACAAAAAGTTCAAGGATAAATCTAAATGCATGGGTGATTTTGCACAAAAATATGACTTATTCAGACATGTTTCAGTTATGATTCTGAAAAAAAGATTTTCAAACTAACAAGTTTATTTTGCATCCATCTCAGATGAAAAATTACAATGTTTATCAACATTCATCCTTTCCAAAGCTGTAGAATCAGAACGAAAAGAAATTTTCCTCATGAAATTCACGAAATTCACATGCGTTTAACTAAAACTGAATTTACCCTCAGTCTGTGTTTCAAGCAAAGGTGAGGCTCTTTTGCTTAAATTCTTGCTGAGGTTTCCATCCTCATTCTCAGGCATTCCTGAGGTGAAGCCATCAGTTTCTCTGTCTCTTATAATCCAAATCTTTCCAGGCCTTTCTCTTACTTCTGTTATAGTGCATTTTATTATTTATTACTTAGCTATTTGTACATATCTATCAGACTTAAAAGTGAGAGTGTGTTGACAGTGTGTGTGTGTGTGACTGATACAGGCCAGACACATGCGCTGTCAATATCTAAGGGATGCCAATGGTCACAGTCTCGTCAAACACTTAAATGTATCTGCAACGCTGGTCAGCAGGTAGAAGCAGAATTTCCTTGTGAACCACCCCTAGAGGAAAGGAATAGTCCATTTAGAATTTTGTCGTCGTCAAGACAAAGGAGACTGCCAATAAAATTAGGGAGAAACGAGACTGTATTTTCTAGCACGTGATGCTTTAAAAATGTAGACATTTCCCCCTTTCAATTGAATAACATGTATGTAAACAATGCACGCACGCACGCACGCGCATACATACATACATACATACATCCACACAGACAAGCTCACATACAATATCTCCCTCCCTCTCCCATACACAAACACATACACACACACACACGGACCCATACCAAGCACATACACTGCGACAGACAATGAGAAATTTCATGTCTATTTTGCTGTTGGCCTATAACTTCGTGCTGTTAGCACGGACTGTTTTTTTTTCTAGCGGAAACGATATAAGACAAAAGTCGACAGAAATCAGCTTCGCTACTTTAAGACACAAAACATACCCGAAACAAAGTTTTCAATGCTTTTATTACATTTTGAAGCCTTCACCTGGCTAGCAATCGTTACAGGCTTATATGACTCGTGGGGTTATGTCGGCATCGAAATAGCAATAATTTGTGAAAAATCAGAACAATCAATATACTTTTTATAAAACTAAATTTCCCTCTCAAATATGAAACAAATGAAGGAATAGAAGATAACAGTTTGAGAAATGTTGAGACTTTAAAAGAAGCGTTGTTCTCGGGCTGCAAGTGGCTGAGTGTTTCGTGTTGTGTTCGGATCCCAGAACATTCTTTATAGCGCACCCATCCCTTACTTAACGTACACATATTCAGTGATGCCATCAGATGAAACTGTCGAAATGTATCTCACTTCCAGGATGCCAAACAAGAAGCAAATACTGTTAAGAAGTAACTTTAAAAAAAGAAGAAACATTTAAAATATTTTTTTGTTTCCATTTCGATGTTTACTCAGCCTGGACAAGAAATCCGCTGAAAACTGTCCAGGGACCGCCCCTGATGACAGTCGAGCCCGAGATGTGTCGAACCCACGCCCTTTGACCTTGTCGCATGAAGACCAGCACGGTGGCCGACCCTTGATCGTTAAGAGAAGGCCGTCCGTTGGCCCAGGCGTTTCCTACCACCTGCCCTTCCCTCTCGATGACCAGGTGAATGCCAGGTGTGTTGTTGGTGGACATGAACTTGAAATGCAGTTCGTACAAGCCAGAAACAGGTGCCGTAAACATGCCAGTTTGCGCGTCGTAAGCACCGCCAGCGTTCGTCTCGACTTGGTCGAACTTGTAAATGCCGTTTAAAGGAACGTTGTTCGCCGGGTCGAACGAGAATTTCACCGTGAACCCAACTGAAAACAACAGGGTAAAAAAGTGCAAGTTAGCTAGGAAACGCGTGAGCAGGCAATGTTAATAAAACAACAACAAAATCACGAAACGAAAATAAATGTAAGAAGAATGGAGAAAGCAAGCAGTGAAAACGTTGGGTGGAATACGAGTATAGCCACAGATCAAAGTAACTTTGGACACACCGGAAAGTTTAAATTTTAGTAATAAGACTGCTTGATGTGTTATCTTTTTCTCTTGCTAGCCACTGTTTTTCTAAACTCAAAACAGTTATTGTTCAAACTGCATTAAATTTTTGTATTTGCTGTCTGTATTTTTAATGTAAATAAACTGATTGAAATCGTGGTGTGGTATGGTCTTTCTTCTATTTGGTTTCTACATAAAATACTTAGCTTATAGCATAGTCAAATCAAATGCTGAATCTGTTGAAAAATTGTCTTTACAGCCATAAAAATTAACGTGTTTTTTTAATAAATAATTTTTCTGCTTTCATACATATATGTGTAATATACACTTGAAGAGCATCTCACCATTAAAAAATGCTGAAAACCTCTTGCCCTTTTCAGTAGAAATCGATTTCACACAATCGATCATTTTTATGGCCCATATCGACATAATACCTTTGATTCCGGTATGTTCTAACCTCATCTAAAATCACTCTGGCAGCTTATTATATAGTTAATGCCGAAAGTACCTTCAAGGCTAGAAGTCCTCAGCCTGCCTTCAAGGGAGGAAACTCTCGCCGCCACCCCGTTCTGAAAATTCTGAAGATTTGTTTCGAGCTGTGCAGACGTTGCCCTCAGCTGCTGTTGAAGTGACGCATACTGGTTTTGCAAACCGACGATTCTGTCCTGCGCTATTCTCGCATCTCTTGAGTTGCTCTGAACTCCAACTGCCAGATTTTGAACCCTTCTACGAAGGCCCTCTACAACAGAACAGCATCCTCGACTACTACATTCAAAGGGATGCCATCTCTTCTGCGCGCTGCTTGCGTCGTTCTTTTCAGGTACATCGACCTCGAGAAATACTGGATGGAACATGGCGGCCATGAAAACAAAGGCAAAGACGCACATCTCTGTAGCAGTCGCGCCCATCATCAGTTGGTCTGCCGACTGTGCAGTTCAGAGTAAAAGTTGTCTCCTCCTGCGGTAGACGCAAAGGGTATGTGCGGTTTGTCGTTCCTATTTGGGGGTTTTATACAATTTCCTATGCTTACTACTTGATGACAGATGGTCGATGTCAAGGTTGCAGAGATATTGGAGGAACGTGTGTCGTGTTTAGTTCATCGAAAACAAACATTATTAAGACTTTCGGTTTGATGGTGGTTGTCGAACTTTATTGGAAAATTGTGGCGTGTATTCTGCACACTCATTTGGTGGTAGACATCTGTTCACAAAAGATGTTCAAGAAACCTAATTCTAGCGCGAACATACGTCTCAATATGTGTGTGTGTGTGGGGGGGGGGCGTGCGTGAGAGAGAGGAGTTACGCCCATAGGTACAGCATATCTACATGTGCGGGGTTGTCACTCAGCAATCCAATCCGTTTTATGATAATGTGAGAGTTTGTAGTCAGTAAATCTGTCTGTGTCTGTGTGTGTGTCTGTGTCTGTGTCTGTGTCTGTGTTTGTCTGTCTGTCAGTGAAAAAGTAATTTATGAGTTACCTACCTTGCATTTTTCCCCACTGCATTGATTTACAGAATTCCAGTGTCATACGTGAAACGAAGATCGGAGATTACGAGATGGGAGGTCGAATCAGATGATGAATATAGTTTAGTTAAAACTTTAAACTGGAAATTAAAGCAGCCGTGGACAGGCAGAATTACGGAAAGCATTCAATTGCCCTCTTGATCCATTGAAATCGTCAGGCATCTGTTTGACTGAACTTTTGTGAAGATAACCTTTACCGTCGTAATCTGAGAATTTGATCGACAACATCCGGGCAGTTGTTTCTGCAGTGAAAGGATCTCGTAAAGGGATGCTGAATTTTATACACGCCAGCCATCATCACAGTCTATTGGTATTTATGTCGCGCAAATAAAGTGTTAATTATTTTTCGTACTTGGAGTTTAGTTTGTTATGGTAATGATTCAGTCAGATTCATTGGTTTGCAGTCAACACCATTTGTCGTCATCGTCATCACAAGCAATGATGTGCGTCGGTAAGTTAGTATTGCGTTCGTGGCAGTGCGCTGCATTGTACTGTATGGTATTGTGAATATTTTTATAAATGGCGGATTTTTCGAGCAATAAGCGCAGTAAATGTCGACAAGCCCTACTTCGTAACACTTCAAGAATCATTTATATATATGTATATCTTTTTAATATATATCTATATCTATATCTTTCTGATCAAGAGCAAATTAAATTTGAACAAAATTCGCCTGATGAACGTTTGTATTTTTTTCCATATTTGAATAGCTAGATATTCAACAACTGCTTCCACAACAACCACAAAACATTATCAATATTTGTTTAATATTTCCTTCTGCTGCTCTTACACTCACAGCAGATAAATAAGCGCAGTTCTTGGTTACAGCTAACAGAACTCAAAAGACGTCAGTATATGTAAGGCAACAACTGTTTACTAAAAAAATGTATAGTTGATATTCTGCAAGACAACCGAATTTCTCCTATATTTCAATGAGCGAATGCATTTCAGCGTAAAGTTCCTGCTCCTCTTTCAAGTTAACAAGGCTAACAACAGTAAATGAATACCTTTTATATTCTAATTCTATTCTATTCAACCATATTGTTTGCAGACTTGAGGTCGTCTCACACCTATACGTAAGCAAGAAATATAAAAACTCACTACGTCTTTTGTATGCGTGCGTGCATGTGGCTGTGTAAGCGTGTGATGTCTTATGAATTCCAGTGAATGACCGGTGGTTACTGCACACGATTTAGCAAAGAGCAGAAGTGGGGGAATTTACAGCTGTATTTATTTGGGATTGTTTTAAAATACTCCTGAATGCATCAAGTGGCGAATTAGTGTGATGTTGTGTTAAAAAGGACTATAATTATCCGTAAAATTATTTCTAAGTATATATTGGAAAGTTTTCTTAACAAGAAGCTGTAAGAAACCTTTGACTGCCAGTGCTAACAGATCTATCAATTTGGTTGAACCAGTTATCTAAGATTGAAGAAAACAAAAACGAAAACACAAAACAGTAAAGTGGCAAGCGAAAAACTAAGCCGAATTACTGCCCATTAAACGTGTGGTAGATTATGGACTTATGCAAACTTTTCGAAGTCAGTCGCTGGCAGGCTGTGCCCTCACAGTGAAACCATTTTCACATATCAAAATAAAATATAAAATATAAAAAATCCCAAGTTCGGTTCGGCCGGCAGCTAGTCACGTGACATGGTGTTGGCACATTCTCGCGCTGACTTAGTAAGTGGAATTTGAACGTGGGGCTGCGCCACGCCTTCCCACTGCCCCTGAAAAAAAAGTGAAAGTATGCGATTGTAAACTGTTTATTAGTGAATTAAAGTGAAGCCTTATAGTTTGGAAATAGGACTGGACTTTCCAAGGCAGTCACAACTACCTCTATATGTTTATTCATTTTATTTTAAATCTGAGATATCATTTTACGAAATTTACATCCGAAAATCAGATTGCTATTGCCAGCCGTTTAGTGGCAGTATGCAAGAAAGAGAAACCCATGGTTGTAATAGCCTGCCCGCGACATAACAAACATTCAAAGTGGGCTGGATTTCTTTATACATTCAATGCTTCCTTTAAAGGAAGAACAAAGTCGTAAGTTAAGTTGTCTGGTTTGGGGGGGGGGGTTGGGGGGAGGGTCCAGTCTTTCTGCCATTCTAAGAATATTATCTTAACTTGTAATTGCATTTTCTGCTTCATAGACACAATATGTTTATTGTGCGATACACAAGCTTTATTTTTAGCGCAAAAAGTCATTTTTACTCGTTCATTTAAGGCTACATTTGTGTAAATACATTATTTATGAATTTAGCATTGTTGTTTTATACAACAAGGTTTCTTTCTTTTATTCATTCACTCACTCACCAGAAAACTTGTGCCGTCCGAATGGTTGCATAAAACAGTCAGTGGAGCCTCCAGATACAAAGTCTTTAGCAAGTGGACGTTCAGCGGTGTCCACGAAATCGCCCTGTAATTCTCAGAGGGGCTTTTGTTTCGGGCTGTCTCTTCCTCTTCCATCCTGTCGAAGGGGTAGGACGCAGGAGAGAGAGAGAGAGAAAAAAAAAGAAGTGCTTTTACTTGCCTTGTCTGATCTCAACACGAATCTTCACATGTTTCATAACGCAGAAGGTTCAATGCACGTCAGTTCGTTTATGAACAGGGAGGACTATACAGCATCAGAATTTGAATATGGTACACCTTTTCAGGCAGGCAGACAGGCAGGCAGACAAGCAGGCAGACAGACAGGCAGACAGGCAGTTTTACTAACACCCTCATAAAGTTGAAGAACGCGTTGAGAGTGTGAGTATCCACGGAGCTTTTGCACAGTTCGAGGGATATACGAGGGTAGTAGTGGAGATAGTTCACACACATCTCCTGGCGTATGGACAGACCTCCCTGCAGCATACACAAGTATGACTGGCATGTCAAATTTAGCGTAAACATCTTTTGCCATAACCAAAAATGCAGATACTTCGAGTCCATTTCATTTACTATTAAATTGAGGCACGAACACTCCTATTGAAGGTGCCTGAAACTCAAAACAATCGAGAATCCACAAACATTGTTGTTTTATTAATAATCGTCTGTTTCTATTAAATTTCGTAAATTCACAGTTGAGTGGGGATACTGCGGTTTATATTACAAGCGGTACAGTGTTTCTCGGGGGGCGTTTGTCTGCAACGCTGAAGTCTCGGCTTGTCATGTGACCCTGTGACATATATGTGCGTGTTGTAGACGTCTAACTAGGCCAGAGCAGCACACACACCACACACAGCACACAAAACACGCACAACATACACAACATACACAACTCTCTCTCTCTCTCTCTCACTCACTTAACCTGCACACAGAAACTTACTGTTGTGACGTCATCACGATCTTGAGTCCTGTCATCGCAATATGTTATCAGAGCATCCCCCTGCAGCAAACAAGAACTTTCTGGCATCTTATTACTGTATACTGCGACGAAAAATGGCGTTTGAAAGTGACAAAATAGCTCCTGGACTTGTTAAGGATTGTATTTGGAAGTAGGCACGGAGAGGATTAACTGAGTCTGAAATTATGCTGGGCTTTTGCCTCGATTTGACGACGGACTATAGGCTTAAATACAAAAACATTTCCAAATCGCCAGCCTACAGAAACAAACACTTAACTTTTAGAGAATTTACAGAATTATCAGCTTCCCAGTCACTTGCATCGTCTGTCAGTATTATTAACAGTAAGTACTGTGACAAGACATCAATCATATTGCATACAAGACAGTGCCTCGGAAGCATTACTAAGAAATAAAGCAACGAGCCTGACTTGTTGCATTAACCATTGAATAACGCCATGCTGGTTTTTACAAAATTACAACGCCATTGTACCAGCAGTACTGGCAACAGGGAGGGCTACATGTAAATGTTTTGTCACAGCTACATGCCAAGACATCGCTACCGGTGGCACAATATACCCCCAGAATAATGCGCCCCAGAATAATGAATAAGTTCATCATCATCATCATCATCATCATCATCATCATCATCATCATCATCATCATCATCATCATCATCATCATCATCATCATCATCATCAAAGCGAAATAATTCGACAATATGACAGAAACTGGTGTGACAATATGGATATATTTTGACTAAAACAGCAAGTGCTATCACAGCATGGGGACAGTTATACTGAAAGTATTGTAACCGACTCTTTAAATAAACGACATAAGTTTTAAAGAAACATACAGAGAACGCGGCGACCTCGCGTATACATTATCATTAATAAGAAGTACTGTGGCAATATGATCACATTGTTAATTAAAGGAACTAATTGCTATATGCATGGACAAAGACATTTCATGTGTCGGTATTACTGGTCACACGTCGTGTGAGGAAAACAATCTGGAGGAAGAATTATGAAGATGTGTCGAGATTATTGCTTACAGGAAACACTGACAATGTACAGAACTTGTAACTTACAGGAAGTACTGTAACCGGGTGTTGCAGACGGCGTATCTCTTGGAAGTGAGGACTGTAGTGATCATCCCGATTCACGTCCGGAAGTTCCACATCAAACCGGAAGTGCTTTGTGCGCATGCGTCGCCCTGTCAAATGGGAATGCAGCTGGGACGCGAAGATCTTGATGCCAGGTAGAGGTAATGCCTGCGAAGGAAACTGCAGAGCTGACCAGCGCTGTATAGGCATTTGTATCACCTGTTAATGCGTAGGGGTGCACTTTAAAATGGTGGGTGTGCGTGCGTGTGTGTGAAACAATAAGTATTTTTTATGAAAAACGAAAGCAGATTTAGCTATTGGTCACAAGGCTGGGTCTCAGAAAAAAACTCACCACTTTTGTACATTGTGGTACACAGTACCCTGTCAGCGTGAAGAGGTCCTGTCCAGGCGGGATGGCCATTTTGTCGGTATATTCTAAACCAATTTGCAGAAGACCAGCGTCATGGGCACGCAACTGTGACGTCACGTAGAATCGCATGCCTGAAGAGTCGACAAGACCTGGAGAACATACGTCATGTGAGCAACATAGTCCGCGGAACTCTTCAATCTTCTTTACATGAAGATTGATCAAAGTGCCACGAACACTACCTGAAAATACGTTTGCAGGCAAAGAGGACGCACGTATATCTCTAATAATAGCATGTTCCTTTTTAGGCAAACACACATTTTCGCGCCGTCGCTGTCGTGACAGCGGACATTGATTCAACTTCGAATCACTGACTGCAAAACTCTTCACCATTTCATTTGAACTCTTAAGTCTTTGGACCCTTGGGAAGACATATTACTCCTCAGTCGTGGAAACCCTTGAGCTCTTCCCCAAATCCTTCAGCGATTTTTAAATTAATTGTACAGTTCAAGAGAAGTAATCTTGTCCTTGAAACGCTCTATCATCGGTTGTAGCCCCTTGTCACAACTTGGGAGATTTCTTTTTGCTCTTGACGGGTCGTCTCCTATTCTCGCTCTCACGACCACCGTCAAGAGTGTGACATGTACGTAGGTGGAACTATCACTGTATTACTAAAATGAATTAATATGATTTCTTAATCATATGGCCGAGCCCCCACCACCTACAGTCTCCCATAAAGAACAACAAAAGGCTGTAATACAGTGAACAAAAAAAAGAAGAATGTATTGTTGATAGAAACAGCGAGTATTTACAATCAAGACAATATATGTTACAACTCGTTTCAACTCTAGGGCTCCCGAAATTTCCTTCTGTTTGAGCTAGGTCTACTATAACATCTAATACCAACCTATACATCACCCGCCTCGCCATTAAACATAATGACAAAACCACGTACCTTAATCCCGCCTTTGCATACGAGAAAAAGAATGACCACGTGATGCACAACACTCACAGAACACAACACTCGTTCCCGAATGCTTCCTACATTCCGCACGACAGTCTGTACGTTGGAGCGCCCCTTCCTTGGATATATTCCAGTAGATACCCTGAAGACCTCTCGAACACCTCCACGTAACAGCAGACTTCGATGCCGACGATCACACACGCCACAGAGGATATGACGTTTTCCAAAGCCCCTTGAGCTCACCCAAAGAGCTCGGTTACAGACAGCCTCCTTGTAAGGCTGGACCTTCGCCCCCTGCTTCAGAGGGTTGTCTTATCCGCGGTCTTCGGTCTCCCTCCTTTACGTTCTGCAGTCCTCTCCCGCCCGGTCAGCGTAGAGGTTTTTCCCACAGCAGAGGAACACGTGTTGCTAGAGTCTCATACACCAGTCTGGAGGTATCCAACGCTCGCAGAGTCCCTTGCGCTATGCAACTGGTCTACTCAAGCCACGTGCTGTCGCTGCTAGACTTCCACACGTCTAGCCGAACGAGACACCTCAAATTCTGCAGCTGAACCCTTCAGCCTTCAGCAGACTTGTACCACAAGACACGTACGTCTCACCACAGCAGCTCTTCTTTACAGGAGTTCAGGCTAACAATGCCCTCACTGTAGATTTGGCTGAAGATGTCCTCTCACAGGATACTTGGGTGAAAGACGTTCTCTCACAGGATGTTTGGGCAGAAGATGCCCTCTCGCAGGATGTTTTGGGCAGAAGATGCCCTCTCGCAGGATGTTTTGGGCAGAAGATAATTCGACTGTCTAAACCAGTCCTTTTATTCTCGACATTCGTCCGTAGATTCTTTCATTCACCCGCACGTGGTCAACAAGGCAGTTACATGTATCAACCAATCAGGCCAGAGACAGCAGAAGCCACACCCCGTGTCAACTAATAGAACACGCCCCTAAGTGGACACCTAGTGTGGACACAACTACCCCCTCCCCTTCCTGGTCATTTACACCCATCGGCTACATCAAAGCCCTTGATGCTCAATACTACGCGTCACTGGTTCCTCCAGCTACGTAATCTTCCCCTGAACAACTAACGCACACCTGGTCAGGCTGACCTCTGCGCTAGTCGCTCCACAGCTGCCCCAGGGTAAGTAACACCTTGCCCCTTGCTTCTAGGGCCAACACCCCCGATCATAAGTGTGAACAGGGACCGAACCTGGGCTGGTGATGACGTGAGCGGCTAGATGGCGGCTTGAACAAGGGATAATAGACCTTAATTAGGGCCTGAGAGTCGATGATGGATCACACCTGGAATCTATGGTGCAATCTCCTTGACCCACCAGACCCCAACACGTGACACCCCTGCATTGTTAAAATGAGTTTAAAATGTAGTTTCGGATTGCCGATAAGTTTTAGCTGACCAGCTGCTCACCAGGACCGTTACATAATTCACAAAAATGGCTTCCAGAGTAAAGAGTCTTTCACATTAAAAAGAAACCAAGTCGTCTGTAGAATTGGTAAAGACAGCTAAAAACGGAGCTGTCGCGATACGTAAAGTCCTGGCAGACAACCCGACGTCAAGCAGTCGTGTTTCCTCCGACAATAGGCCGGTGTTTCGAAATTTGTGTCTTTTGCTTTCAGATTCTGCAAAAACATGAGATCTCTTTTGTTGCACAAGGGAGTGTGTTATGCTATAATATACAGTTGAAGATTTCTGTTCAATAATAATAAATAATAATGAAAGTGGAGCTTATGCAGATATATCGAGAAGGCAGATTCGGTTTTGTTTGCTAGACGGAACGTCCCAAGGATGAGCTTACACAACACTGAAAGTGTGTTTACATTTCTACGTACCTCTACATATATTGATTTCCCTTTGCAATTTTGTGTTTCGACAAAACGAATGAAGGAAGAAACAAAAGAAGGAATAAAACACTGACGAAAAACGAACGAATAAAAGAAGAAAAAGATCAAATCAGATCAAAGAACAGCGCGTGCAGGGTGGGTGTCCCCTACCTTTTCTCTGAGCTGGGTTGTTGTAGTGAATCTCAAGAAGGACGTACGGAGAGAAGTGTTCACCTCCAATGGGTGTTCCTGCCTCTTCAGGGTAAATCATGGCCTGCAGAACATACTCTGTACTTTCAGCATGCAGACTTTCTTCGTCTGCCATCATGCAAATTTAGCATGGCACAGCTGTGTATAAAATATCGAATCACTACTATTTTTAACCATTTATTTGAAAATGATAACCCCCTCCCCCCAAAATTTCTAGGTTTTCGTTAGAAAGATGATACTATCCCATAATACTTCAGCCAGAAGGGCAGAAAATCTGATAATATAAGATAAACAACACGACCTCTTTGATGTGATTTTTACAGTTATCATCAATGCGTGCTACTTATTTTTGTCAAGTCTGTAGAGTCAAAGCCAAAGATGATTGCTGTAAATACTAGCCCTTATTTTGGTTAGTCCCTATAACTAGCGTTCGATCTAAGGCCAGAACAAGCTCCTATATCGGTAGGTTTGCCTATAGGGTCTATGCAGCTAACACCATCTGTGCAAAAGTATCTCCTCCGCGGAAATAAGACTTCATTCCCTAGACGCAGCTGACCTTTGCCCCCATGGCCCAAGCGCCGAGCACCTGTTGGCAGCTGGACAAACCTGCTGGTTTTTCTTCGCCCTTACCTGGCCCTGGGCCGTTGTACTTGGGCACGTGGGTACCTGGAGGCACCTTGTCAAAAGAGACAGACATAACGTACTTCTGTATGTTCTTATTTCTTAGGAACTGCCTTGATGTGTACGAGCCGTGTGTGTACATTGACTCTAGGGTCCTTGTGTACGCGATACTACAGATCTGGTTACTGGTGCTGAAGATTCCTATTTAAATGATCTTTTTATTGGAGTTTAGACAAATAAGTTTAAATAGTGGCATAAAAGGCCCTCGAAATCTGTCTTCTGACGATTGGTTTTTGGGTTTTTTTTTCTTTGTTTGTGGTTTGCTTATCTGCTGATGCTACCAGAATGACATCTTGACATCATGACAGAATGACATGCTGACATCTTTCGAAACAGAAGCATGCATCAATGTCATAGACAACTTTTTATAAACCCTCTATCATCATCGTCGTCGTGGTAATTATTATCACAATCACACCACTTTTATGAAACAACTAATGATTAATACCGACTTCTGTGATAGCTATGCTTGAAAATATGCACGAAGTGCTTACAATTTCTCACCTGGCAATGAAAAACCTCCATGTGGTGCACAAGACTCTCGTGTCCTTTCTGAATAATGGATTCATACTGCAAGCAAATGTTTTTAGTCATCTACTGAAGTTCCTTTTCACCTCTAGGAGCAGTTTCGACTATTTTTATCATTAGATTTTGTACTATAGTAATACTATTATTAGATGTACAGTCGAATCCGGTTAATCGGACCACATCGGGACGCGATGATTTTGGTCCTAGTAACCGGCTGGTTCGATTACACGAACATGCCCTATGTTACAATTAAGATTCTGTTCTTTAAGATTTGGTCCGAATAAGCGGCTGGTCCGATTATCCGGTGGTCCAATTAACCGGATTCGACAGTATAACTTTATATTAGTGTACTGTATTGGCTATTGTATTATACTGTATGTTATTATTCGGTTCTGTATGTCATGGCATTGTAGCCCGCGCTTAGAAATAATACACGAAATGGTAACTCAAAAGTTGTGTAAATAAGGACAATTTTCTTTCTTAAGTATGCAGGCACGTTTGAGGAACCCCCCACCCCCCCAGGTTACATTATCTTAGCCTAATGAAGTGTTTGAAAGGTGCAAAAAAGGATTAGTCATTGTCGAAATTTAAAATGCAGCTATGAAAAACAATTTTTTCCATTCCAAACTCAGTAACATGCTTGGATAGCCTGGATAGAGACGGAAAGAAGACGGCTGAATGAGTGCTGTCATATTGAATTGTCTGTGTAGCTACGTCGTTGAGTGCCGGACGTTTCGGGCCCTATGTGTCAAATTGCCAAAGAAATAACCCTACGCGCTACAGACAGTTAAATGTAAACAAATGATGAATAAAATCTTTATTATCTTAATCTTTGCCGTCTTCTCAAAGTTAGCTAAATCCAGCAGTAATGAGATAACTGAAATCCACTGTGCATGAAGACCCCCTTATTATGCACGTTTCTCGCCAAACCAACGTCAATTCACGGTCAAAGGGAGAGAACCCTAAAAAATCCCAGCGCTACTGATACAAAGTTTCTTCCCTTAGATCACTTTCTTTGGAAGACGCCCGAAATTTTAAAAACATGTGCCTTCGGTTTGAAGGCTCAGGCTCCCCATTAAGCAATGTTGTGCTTTCATGTTGAAGGCACACGAGAACTGAAATTTGTTTTCTCTTATAACTATCAATGTTATTGTGATCCTAATCGTCTATATATCGGGCGTCTCACCTTAATCACGTGGTGTTTTGTCTGGAGCTCGGGAAGTCGCGTTACGTGCCACCAATAAGTTGTTTCCCTTGACGGCACATGAATCTGTTCAAGAGGTTTAGTGAGTGTAAATCTTGTCAAAATACCTCTCTAAATGCAAATGTATTTAAAAACCAGCCAGATGCTTTACATTTAGGACTCTAGAAAACATACATTCCGACAAAGAAATGTGCCTCGTCAGGGAGGAATAGAGCATATGTCAGCTTGCAAAACAAATACGCACACACAATCACCCTCACACGCACACACAGGCATACACCCAGCAACACGCCCCCCCCCCTCACACACACACACACACACACACACCCTCACACACACACACAATATTACTGCATCCCTCTTCTTCTATCCTCCATTCGTACACTCGTTGTCTTTCTATCCCTCTGAACCCAGTTCCCCGTGACTGTCTTTAACCTTTTATCGCGCTTTCTGTTGGAATTATACATATATTTTAAAATCTTGTATAACGTTTGTTTACCTAGCCTTAACCGACTGTTCGTTTCCAAGTGCCCATTTTTCGCAAGCCCTGATTGGCCGTCTTGAAAGTACCTTTCAGCATCCTTAGGTAGCTTACCGCAGGAGCAGTGACGTCAATAATCTTTACGTCATCGGGCATCTTGACGTAAGGCAATTCAGGCTTCAGCAACTGCACTCGCTGGAGCCCGTGACGTAACGATGGAACGATGGCACCTATGACGTCACTAGGATTGCCATCGCCAATGAAATAGATTATGTGTGTGGTGCCATTCTGTGTAATATATAAAAATCCATACAAGAACTTTGAACATAATAAGCATCTCATTTTATACTTTTATTTTCCTGTGTCTCCCACAACACAGCTAGTTCAGTTGTTTAAAAAATCTGTAAACATGTCTTACTGGCAATATGCATAAAGACACCTTTGCACTGAAAACAAAAAGTGTTCAAGCTAGAACACTTATTTTATTACCGAAACAGAACGAATTTTACATTGATTTTGAACACTGTTGGTGCGTTTGTGCTAAACTAGTGTAAAAAGTGTTCTGGTCTGTGTTCTCGAAATTGTTCAAATGACTGAAAAATGTTTAAATGGAGTTCTGATAATGTTCCAAATGTGTCCCAGCAGCAAGTGTTCAGTCAAGTTAGATGAAGGCTAAGAACACTTAGAACACATGTAGCACACGTCTTACATACTATTTACAAACGCAGCAAATATTTAGGACCTGCTAAACATTTTACATGTAATCAATGTTTAAAATATTTAGAGTGTGGTAGTGTACTTTCCCATCTGAATTTATCTATGTATTTTTACTATTTTATGATTGTGTCTAGAATATGTACGTGCACGCGTGTTTAAGCGTTTCGTTTTTATGCAGGTAACCTTCTGTGCGTGTTCATCTGCTTGTTCGCATGCTTCCGTACACACGTGAAGGGATAAAGAGACAAAACGAGATAAAGAGATACAAAACTGAGCAACTGCGCTTGCAAAACATATGCATGTGAGTGCACGCCCGTGTGTTTCCGAATGTTCTTTTCAGGTATTCCTGTGGTAGAGCACTTTGAACGCTAACCAGGTGTTCGCAAAATAATGAACGATGACTTACATCAAACTGATAGTCCCCGTCGTCGCAAGTGTCAAAGGTCCGAGAGAAGTCCAAGGTCGTTTCATCATCAACACTAAGGTAGGCTTCCAGCGCGTAGTCCTGCTGTGTGTCTATGTGCACGCGGCCATCTTGGTCTGTCCAGCCGTCCTTGGAAGGTGAACATGAAGAGAACGGAAAGTTTTAATCAACAAGTTGTTTCTGGACATTTTCATTTTCAAACGACTGCAAAACGGACATTTTCAGCAACCAAACATCAAAACACCATAAAGAAGACGGACGGACGGACAGACGGACGGACGGACGGACGGACAGACGGACGGACGGACTGACAGACAGACAGGCGAACAGACAGACATAAAGATAGACGCACAGACAGACATAACTACAGACAGAAAGACAGACACACAGAAAGACAGACGGACAGACAGACAGAAAGACAGACACAGACAGACAGAAAAGAAGAAGAAAAGGTAAAACAGCTAACCCGTTTGTTCTTGCAGCTGATGTGCGTGCGTGCGTGTGTGCGTATGTGTGTCGGTGTTTGTGCGTGTGTTTTAACCAACAAGAGCAAGATCCATTATTCTGGAACAATCACAGTAGTTGTAACTGATGACTTTTTAAAAACCGACTGTAGCCAGACCCTTTTCAACCGCAGTAACGGTTCCTCGCTGTCACCAGTTCTCTTGAACCTTCTCATGGATGAGATCACGCCAGAGACCATCCACGAACACACAAGAACCATCTCAGCAGGAGGAAGGGTTATCTCCAACCTGCACTTCACTGACGGCATCGACCTTCTGGGTGCCAGCCCGCAAGAAATCCAGGAACTGACAGGCTTGCAGAACGAGTGGGGAATTATAGCGTGGAGGTATTTTTGAGAAAAAAAGTGAGTCAACAGCATCATTATGAATGAAGACAACCTGGAAGAATACCTTGAATATCTTGGTTCTACCCTGACTAGAGACAGAAGCTGGACAACAGAAGTGAAGATTAGATTAACCCTTCCCGCACCAGCACTTTCAAATTTTAGCAAATTATTGAAGATGGGGAAACAAGAGAAGGTCGCCGTTTCTTAGCGCGTGCACCGGTTTCTTTGGCGTAAGCCCTTAACTTGCTTTATGTGAATTTTTCTTGTTTATATTTGATTTGTTTGGTTGGGTTTGTCGGTCCTGATGGGGGGGGGGGGAGCCTTCGTCTGCGTTTGTGTATAAAACTTGACTTAGTGACTGTTGCTAACCACAGATCTGACAGCTGAATTAGAAAAGAACGTTCAAGCCTTTGAGACCACATGTTTCTGCAGGTTCCTCAGAATCCACTGGACAGAAAACAACAACAACAACACAACACAACAAAACAAAACAAAACAAAACAAAACAAAACAAAACAAAACAAAACAAAACAAAACAAAACAAAACAAAACAAAACAAACGTCATGTCCACAACAAAGTAGACAGACCGGCTGGTCCCCAGGACCCTGTCCTTGCCATCACCAAGAAAAAGAAGCTGGTATGATTCGGCTACAAATGATGTTATACTACACTTTTTCAGTCGGAAGAAGGTGGAGAAGAGTAATGGAAAAGCTGGCTTGACCACACCAAGGAATGGACAGGGTAATGGAAAAGCTGGCTTGACCACACCAAGGAATGGACAGGGTAATGGAAAAGCTGGCTTGACCACACCAAGGAATGGACAGCACTTTGCACACCAGACTCTGATACGGATAGCAAGACAGATCAGGACGGCAGAAATTGTCGGAAGCTACATCTCGCATGTCCCGTCTAGGACCTTCCAGGCGAGGGGACTGAGATGAAGAAAATTTACGATTTTGGAAAATATAAGTACGTTTTTTAAGCCTACTATAGCAAGGTTAATTATTTTGAAAGCAATGACAGTATCCGCAACGGATGAGTTTTAAAACCTTACAATCGCAAGATTTTTTTATTCTATGGAAGCTTGGGGTTATATTGCATGAGAGTTCTTATCCCTTTCCTATAAACAGAAGTATTCATAAAGCTCGTATAAATTATGTTTTATAGTCTTATTCTAAGTATGACAGCCTGATACGAACAAGAATATTACAATCATTGCACGGAGATAATTAATACTTGAATATGAATCGATTACATCTGGAAATTAGTTATAACTAATTGTATTTGACACAGTTTTTAGTGCGGTAACTACCTGGAAAAGATTAATACCATACATGGAAAATGATTCGTTTTATAGGTACCTGTAGCTCTTACCTCGAAGTGATGCAACCCACTGGCCTCCGTCCAGAAGATAAAGACGTCGGCAAACGACATTTCCCCGTGGTCAGAAAATCCAGCACCAAACCATGCCGGCTTCACGAAGTGCGCTCGCAGCCGAAAGTGCACTGTGTTTGTTTGATAATTTACGCTCCAAAGCAGGCTCAGGTGACCGTCAGAATCAAGCGGCACTGCGTACGGGAACTGTGTGTCCTCTGATGACAGCAACAAAAAAAAAAAAAAAACAATTTGGATTCCTCACATTTTTTTTCAGTTTGTCTTCTACACCAAACTTATTGTTCCACTGCAAACCAGAATGGTCGGCTTTTGGCGATACTCTGACGTCAGCAATTTTAACAAAAATAAGCATGCAGTTCACGTTGTTAATATTCCTAACACTTATTTGCCAGGGACACCAAGACCCAACTTGTCAGCACTTTGTTTAACATGCATTACCTTTAAAATGTCGTGTGTGTGTCTCTCATATTATGTTGCTTAATATCCTCTTGTAAGGAAAGACAATATGTGTTTATCTTGCTTAAATGTAGAAAAAATGTTGTTTTTTAATTGATGTAAACTTTGCACAAAGAGATGCGCGCGTTTTCTCTAAGTTGAGAACATTGTAAAGCTTGGGTTGAATGGCCATTTAATTCTTACCGTTTGCCCATATGTAAAAAGTGCACATAAAATAATGTAAAAACTATAGCCAAAAGGCCTTACGAGCGCTGTTATGACTGGAAGGGCATTTGCAATCACCCATATAGCCCGATCCGTGTCTTTCAGAAAATGTCAAGTAATGTCACACAATTCTGAATGATTTGTCAGCTGACTCCCACTTGCAGGCCCTTCGTGGACCTGGGTTTGTCAGACTTTGTTACCTGCGTTAAAGTAGCCGAATCTGTCTTTACACATACATGCAAAAAGAATAAAGAATTTTTTTTAAAAAAAAGATAGATTCTGACAGTCTGATGCTAGAAGCCAGCAGAATATATTCTCATTTTATAGACGACAGCCCAGCTCAGTTTCAGCAAGTTAAATTTGTTTCAGTGACATATTGCCTCCCGTAAGAAATAATAAAATCTTAATTAATACTGCAATAAGAGTATTTAAATGGATGACAAAGCAAAGCTAGCCATTTAATTTGATCAAAGAAACACTTTATCTGTAACCAAGAGAACAAAACAACTGACATGATACAATGTCGTACCTGTTTCTTCCATCTGTTTGGCCGGTGCACTGTGGAACCATCCAAATAGTGTGAGAACGAGCACAAGGACGTCGACGACCCTCGCTTTAGAAGAGCAGTTCAATGGTGTTTTAGACATTTCACACAAATCAGTGCGCACAGAATCCTAAATACCCTGATAGGATTCAATCCAGCGCTGACACAGCGATAATCTTGTTTCTAACTGCTTACATTGGAGTACAAAAAGCTCACTGCCACGTTTTAGTGTTCATTTTCGTATCTTAATCCCAAAATCTTGTTGTCTATGTTATGCTGGAGTTTTAATTGAGGAATTATCTTCATTTAAATGGTGGACAATTTGTTGATTAAAATATGAGAGAGGCAGCTTTAGATCAGCTTAACTTTTCACTGCACTGTCTGTGACAAAGGAGTTTACGGGTGCAGAAAGAACTCTAGCGATGTCCGGGCGTCTTAAATACACGTGCGAGGGCTGAAGGCTCATCCAATATGCAAACATACTCAAACGTCAAGACCATACTGGGATAAAGAAAACCATCAAGAAATGGAGCCAGAAGACGTTCGTAATCTCCTGTTCCATTCTCCGTCAATTCTTTCCCCTTCTTTCTCTCTCAAAGCTTAGCCAAAGACCATTCAGCGCCACGCTGTCAAAGAGTTCCACACCCTCCCCACCATACTGCCCAAACCTCCTTTCCTTCCCTCTTTCCCCGTACCTCCACCATTCTCCCGCCTCGTCCTCTCGCGTTGACCCCCTTACCCCACTCCGCCTACTCGTCCCCACGACTGACTAGTTTGAACCCGGTCCGAGTGGTTCTGGCGTGCAACCACGACCAGGTAACTAGAGCAGATCAAATCCCACCTATTCTATCTGTGGTAGACTCGGACTCCTTTCTGAAGACTATTTCCTGTATTTCGAGGTGTTTGTTGTCACATTAACACCTAAAATACCAAAATAACTGTCCTCTCCTTTCTTTTCTGTTACCATCTCACCGGTGTCTAGTCCAGACTGCTGTAATATTTTACTTTTTGACAAGTATTTTTATCTCGCTGTAACACAATTTCTTTGGTGGCTTAGTGAGTATTTTCTTCTATTTAAAGTGACAGTAACTATTCTCTACTTCGCGAAAGCGCTTATAACTAAAATAATGTTATTTTTCATAAGTTAAAAAAGGAACTGAGCCAAGCTAAATAAACGATAGGCGACATAGCCGACAGTTTCGGGGCATTACCCCTTCGTCAGGACAACACAAACACAAACAGATAGAGACAAAGGAACAGATGAAGGCAGGAATAGATAAAGGAAAAGACAAAAAAATCCAGGCAGGGTGAAACGGAGAGTATATAATCCGGCGTGGAGTAAAACTATTTTTTTTCTTCTGTATGCCCACACCTTCTTTCCAGAGCTATGGCCGGGTTGCGTGAGGGTTAATCTCTCTCCTTCCAATCACAAAAAGGGTCATAAGAGTCGTTCATCCTGTGTATTTTACGTGCATATTTACTGGAGGAGAGGCGATACAAATGCCTATGCTTCCCAGCTCTGAGTCACGAAGGAGTAAAGCAGTTCTTCAGCATTTATCAAAATGTTCCTCAAACATTTCTTCAGTTGAGATATTTTTTGCATGGTTTTCAAATTCCATTAGATGATAACACTGAACCTGTCAGTAATCGAATGTGTTCTGTGAATTATCATCACATTCATCCTCATCACCACTACCACTATAATCATCTCTATCGTCATCGCTATCATTATCAAGCTGCCTCCTTTTTGGACTTTTTTAAACAGCCTAACTGAAATTTAAGCAACGCACAATGCGGCCTGTTCATAGGGCTTGCAAGTTTTCTCTTTCAGTCTTTTTCTTGGTGCTTGCGAGGAGGCGGCAATGTCGTGCTTCGGCGCAAGTCCGGAAGTGGCTCTTGATTGGCGGACATGATCGTATTTCCGTTGGGAAAATGGATCTCCGTCACGAGCAGACGTCGAGGCAACTCCGTCTTTTGCTCTGGCCGCACAATGCACGCTTAAAGAATTTTATCGATTCTAAAAGCGGGTACCCCATCTCACAGAAGGGCAACGAAAGACCGCGTGTAAGAATGAAAATTTGAAAAAAAAAGCCCAGATGAGGATTACGCCATGCTTCAACATCTATTTGTGCTTTGTGTTTAACTATTCTAAATGACTGCACTGCGCATGACAGGAACAAAGTTGATGCTTGCCTGTCTGTGCTTATGTCCGTGTGCACTTGTGTGTTGTTGTTGAAGCGACGAAGGGACAGTACCGACCACGTGTAATCGTGCATGAGTGCGTGAATGAGTAAGCCAGTGTGTGCATTCGAATCAGCCACCCTTGACTCGCCCACTCAGTCAACTAGACATTAGTACGCCATTACATAGAAACTTGTGGTAGCCTATAAAAATACTGTACACAGTTCCATTTACCATCCCGTACCAATTTATTTATTTGCTGTCACAAGACGGCGTGGTTTTTTGTTGTGATTACTTTAAAATCAATATTTGTGTATAGGTACTTAACGGTGTTTGAAAAGCATTTAAATCTTCGGGTGCTAACAGAGATAAAACCAAACGAAGTGTAGAATCATGCAACAATGAATTCGCTAACCAGCTGGCGCTGCTTAGCTCCAAGAACTTCAAAGTTTCAGTTCACTGGAGCCAGTCAAATACAGTCTTACATAAAATGTGCTAATCTCTTAGGGTCACCACTAAAAACGTTCCAATTTCGTGGAAGATCATACCCTAATCCCCCCTCCTCTTACATCCATCCCACCCCTCCCTTAACCCCACCCTAACCTCCACCTCTCCATCAACCCCGCCGTAACCCCCATCGCTCCTTTAACCCCCACCCCTTATCCTTCCCCTAAACATCCCTCTTTTCCTCCCGGAAAGACCTCTGAAATAGAACTCGTGATTTGATTGGGTCCAGTGAATTGGAGCTTTTACGTGCTGTCATACGAGAACATTCCACTCATGTCAGTTGACTGGATAGAAGTATGCTTCTTAAATACAACCAGCACCGGAGAAAGTATATATATATATATCATGAGTTCCACAGCCCTGTCAATAGGGCAACAGAGCCTCCGCAAATCGCGGACTGTGGTTAGGGCTGCTCCTATCAAAGACAAGAAAGAGGAGTAGAGAGTGGGAGAAGGAACAAAGGGGGGGGGGAACACGACGGGGTTGGGAAGTAAATTTGCCTCCCCTTCCCCCAGTTCCCACCCTCCTGCCTTGCCAAGTACGGTGATCTCGTGCGTGGTAGCGCGCCGTTTCCCTTTTCACCTTTATAGTCTGTATTGATGGAATTTGCATCCTGTTAGCCGCGCGACTTGCGCGGGTCTGATCTGGAGACTGGGCGCTCTTCGAGTGCGGGGGCCCTCTGGCAGCTAGCTTCTGCTGGCGATCAACTCAACGCCTTCGCTTGTCATTTTCACCTTCTGCCCCAGCTGTGTGCTCACGCTCGACAATACAGCACGCAACGCATCGACTTCGTCTAGAATCGAAATCTTATAAACACGTAAACTGCTGTGACTAGAACTGATAACGGATTTCGAAGCCTCGCTTCTTTATAATACTTCCAATACGTTATCGCCTAATAGGAACCGGACGATGGTAATTTTAAAAAAATCAATATGAATAATGATATAAGGTTAAACAACTTACAGACAGAATTGTTCAAGCAAGCCACGATCTGTTGTTTTTCTTGTCCAAGCCACGATCTGTTGTTTTTCTTGTCCAAGCCACGATTTGTTGTTTTTCTTGTCCAAGCCACGATCTGTTGTTTGTCTTGTCCAAGCCACGATCTGTTGTTTGTCTTGTCCAAGCCATGATCTGTTGTTTTTCTTGTCCAAGCCCTGATCTGTTGTTTGTCTTGTCCAAGCCATGATCTGCTGTTTTTCTTGTCCAAGCCCTGATCTGTTGTTTTTCTTGTCCAAAGATTGTTGAGAGAAGACGAAAGCTGAAATGGTTACTGGGTTTCTATGGTTCTTCCTTTTTTTCTTTCATCCTCTTTTATTATTTCTTTTGGATTTTGAATTATGAAATGTTGTCACATTCTGTTTGTGACATATATGCCTGTAAAGACTTTCGACATGATATCAACTATTCTTTGGCATTGCCATACAGAGATTAAAAAATCAAAAACAACAACAACCAAAAAAACCAAACCAAGACATAAAACACAAATCAAAACGCTTTATTTTAAGCTTTATTTATTTATTTCTCGATGTCGCTTAAAATAACATCCTTATCCTACCACACAGCAAACAGTTATTAAAAAGCATGTCAATATATATCATGTAGCATTCAGCTGTTCAATAAATATTAACATTAACGCCCCCCCCCCAAAAAAAAAATCCATGCGCTAAAAGGTGAATGTTTTTAAATGACTTCATTAACATTGATTTCCAGCCCCCACCTTCCCCAAAGTTCAACGTGTAATCTATGAAAATCACACGCTAATGGAAGTTCTCTTGCTTTCCACCAGCTGTATCTCAAACCTCGTAACAGCACACAGCTGAAATGAAAAATATGGCGCAACAGGAAAACTTTCACTGTAAGCTGCAAGAGTCTTTTTCAGTCACGGTTGCTTGATCTCTCGCGTGTTCGTCAGTTTGTGTCGTACAAAGGATTGTCCAGGCCGAAACTGGGACTGCTGCCGGAAGGGGATATCATTTCTATGCTTCGTTTTGACGTTATCGAAGGGCCCCATAGCCTGCAACAAAACCACGAGTAATTTAATCGCGTGCGCGCCCATTTTTACCGAAATGAAAACGAGAACGTACAACAGTACAAATGTTAAAGTTATACCGTTGCCATAGCGACGCGCATATACATATCCACCAGCTGCTAGCATCCGGTGGACACAAGCTAGAACAGCAGATCATGTTTCTGACAGCAGCCTGTCGTTAGCTGAGAGCCCAGGGACTACAAACCATGCAACATGGTAGAGCGGAATGTTCGCTTTTTTTCGAGAATGCTTTAATTGCTGCGGTGTGATATCCCTTGTACGGCTTTTAATTTCGGCAAGCCATTGTCAGCTACTCGATGTTGCCTTAGCGCCCAAGGTAGAACATGTCTTTGGGAAAATTGTGAAATTGTTCAGGTCTCAAAAGCTTCAAAGAATGTGATACTTTTATTTTATTTGTGTGCTACCGTTTACTAGTGACCTGAATACCGAATAACAGTAACTGGAAATGAACTCTGCGCATAATATGCCTTTCGATTCCCCTGCACTGATAATCCAAACAGCATTGGGGTCAACATTTCAGAATAATACGACGCCAGCGGATGTGCTAAAAGACTAAGGAAAGAAACGATTGCAGAATGCTTTGATATAATAACCACGAGCCTGCACACGAACAAAACATTACTCTCCAACATAATGAATTTAAATGGTGATTGCTTTTGTTTAAACTCTGAGCGAGAGATTGCTGCACTTACTCTCATCTGCGCAAAATCTGATGATAATGATTACGGCAGATCACATTTCGGAGTTGAACATTGGATTCTCAACACCAGTCTGAGAAGCGCCAAGAAGGGTTTGCCTGAAAATTAACGTGCACACTAACACCTTGTGAGGAAGAGGGGCACGCGGGCAGAGGAACATCTGGAAGCTAAGACGTGTATTTGTATGTAATAGAACACTGTCGTATGGTGCCAAAGACATAACTTCACCAGTTGGTACGAACATATTTTGGCAATTAACCTTAGGACTAAACAATCAATTACAACAAACAAAACCAAATACATAGACAAGAAAACTAAAAACAAAACGAAAAAAAAACGTTCTGGTACTTAAGACTAGGGTCAGTAACCAGAGACAGTATTTTGGCATTCAGCCGTTGGGTCATACAAGTAAAGCATCTTTCAAGTAGTCTAGACTTCGGTCTGTAAGTATAGGAATATTCTTGTGGTGTAGGCTTAGGTCTGTTAAGTATGAAAATATTCTTGTGGTGTAGGCTTAGGTCTGTAAGTATGAAAATATTCTTGTGGTGTAGGCTTCGGTCTGTAAGTATGAAAACATTCTTGTGGTGTAGGCTTAGGTCTGTTAAGTATGAAAGTATTCTTGTGCTGTAGCCTTAGGTATGTCAGTATGAAAACATGTTTGTGGCGTAGCCTTAGATCTGTAGGTATGAAAACATTCTTGTGGTGTAGGCGTAGGTCTGTAAGTATGAAAGTATTCTCGTGCTGTAGCCTTAGATCTGTAAGTAAAGACAGAATGTCTGTAATCAAGACAGATCTTTAATGGGAAACGTTTAGTAATCCTGGGTATGATCAGTACGTCAGTGACAGCGACGGTAGTCAAAACTTGGGTCGGTACAAACAGTAACAGTATTCAAAACTAGGACGAGCAAATAGGAGAAATGTACTGATACTGAAGACCATCAAACCAATAAGTATGTGGTTTTCTGGCAGCCAAAACAATGGTCAGTACGAGCCAGGAACTTTGGTCAATGAGCTGGGGAAGACTTTTGGTAGGAAAGAATTGATTCGTCAACAAAATAATCTTGCAATCAGGACGTGTCTCATTTAGTCAGATTACAGCAATCGAGAACTGAACCAGTAAATAGTTGAATGCAGAACAGCAGTCTCCGCTTGGCGTTAGTAAGTTCATCCCCTTTGACAGGGGTTGTGACACGTTTGTCGAACATCGATTTGAACGATTGCATACACGTGCATCCCGACTGTTTCCATCAGACAGGAAGCCAGGAACACCAGCGACAAGCGTTTGACGAAGTATGTCAAGGAAATACCTTACTTGACCAGACGAATGTACGTGTTAATTCGCTAAACCTGGGTGTGTATTTACACAGTAAGGTTCAGAGAGCAAGTAAGCCAGTTCTTCCGGTTGAGAAAGGCGTTTGAAACCCAGTTCAGGATTCTCATATGGCAAAGGAGGAAAAAGTAGTGTGGTTGATATGAAGCGTTGCGCAAACTGTTTCAGTGGATTTGGGCTGCTGTGAATCGCGGGATGTTGTCGCACACCTTTACTAGCGAAGAATGGACCACAAGGACATGGAGAGGGGAGGATAAAAGAAGGGAAAGGCTAGCGAAGAATGGACCACAAGGACATGGAGAGGGGAGGATAAAAGAAGGGAGAGGCTAGATCGTTTGCTCACATTCGCTTGTAGTAGAGGAACGCTCCAGTCAAGATGATGGCTATGATGATAATCCCCACAACAACCCCAGCGACGATGGAAGGCGTGTAAGACGAACTGCTGCTGCTGCTGCTGCTGCCACCTTGCTGGGTTTGCGCCGCGGCAGATCCTGCTGCCACTGTCGGTTTAAGACAGAACTTATCAGGGATACAGATTTGTTAAAATACTTCTTAGTAGAGTACATTAATGAATAGATGAATATGTGCCTATGTTTTTGCGTGTGGGTACGTCTGGTTGCGTGATTGAGTGTGTTATTTGTGTTTATTAATCATTCATTTTATTTATCAATATATGCATATTCTAATGCCAGGAGAATTTATGATGTGTTTTTTGACAATTTTTTTTCTGAATACCCCCTGAGGGTAAAAGAATAAAGAAACTTGAAACTTTACGTATCTACATTGGGCGAAAATATTTGCAAATATTCCAAGAGAAATAATTCAAGATATTACGTTTCAGGTTAGCGGGGAACCTATTTCAGTTCACGCATTTCACGAAAAAGCAAATTATTGCATTTAAAATTGTATTTATAACTACATGTAATCTACAGTTCCAACGGCGTTACTGTTATCGTGTATTGATACCACTGAGATCTCAATACCGATTTCGGCACCATTGAAATAAATGCTGCGTGCAAGCTACCGCAGTTGCAGTAATCTACTTTACATATTTCGAAATATCAATTTTTGAATATCAAAATATTTATAAAATTTTACTGAAAAACTGTTCAATAGTAATTACGTGCTAGTGTTAGATTGAGTCACTGTATGGACTTCACGCGCCTAGACGGTGCCGTACCGTCATAACTTCCCGTGATCCCCATGTATCTTCTAAAAAATTAACCAAAAACAACTATGAGCGATAAAACAAAATGCCAACGCAGGCTGAAAGAAAAAAGTTTAAAAGAATAAAATGCTTCCTATCTTAAATTCATCCAGTGTGAATTCTGGGTAAGAGGATGCGTTAAAAAAGGTATCCAAGTCAACGCAACAAAATGGCTCTCGCGATTGTCTCGGAAACTCAACGAGATCCTGTGTTTAGAAGAAGTAGTGCATTGTGTGGTCTAAGGGAAAAAACTCGACAGAAAAAAAAAGATTCTGCTATAAGAAAACACCAGTGACATCCCCTGCTGGCGACCCCCCCCCCCACACACACATACACACCACCTTTCAGCGTAGCAAATTTCTATTGGCATACTGTCTCCAAAGCGATGGGAATGGGTTATAAGCCTTACGTACATGTAATTATAGATAACACCAAAGACTTTGGGTCCTTATATCTTGAGTTTTCAAAACAATTACAGCTATCGTCTGCACAACCTGTAATTTTGTTTAACGTGTTTAGTAAACAATATAAATAGTTCAGGGAATAAAGGAATCTATGTATGAGACGTTCCTCCAAGACTACGAAACTTTTGTTCATCAAAGCACACGCCTTTGTTTTCTGTCCTTACCGCAGTTTGCGACCTCGCCTGTCCATTGGCCGTCGATGCCACATGTCCTGGCAGGCGTGCCGCTCTGCATTTGGAACCCAGTGTTACACGACTGTCTGCACGTAGCGCCAACGACGCTGCTGCTCTGGCAACCAGTCAGGGCCCCGTTGATTGGCGCCTGAGGACTAGGACACGTGACAGCTGCCACACAAACAAAAATGTCGCTCGTGCTTCTGAGCCTGCCTTAACGTTAGTAGTATGTGTGTCGCACGTGTGCTGTTGTTGTCGTCTGCACCAAGCATTAGAGTGGGTTGTCGTCGTCGTCGTCGTCGTCATCATCATCATCATCATCATCATCATCATCATCATCATCATCATCATCATCATCATCTACAGCAAAACTAACAATTCTCAATGGAATAAAAGTCAGCAGTAAACGTTCTCAGAATGTTAGCACTACTTAAGGTTATTTCATCATGTCAAGCAATAAATGTTAGTTTATTGTGTTGTCTCCCAACCCAATCTTTTCTAAAAAAATTTATTTAAAATATTAATTTCAATAAGTATGATACCGAGGAAAGAGAGGAAATAAATGATGGAGGAGGAAAATTACGGTTGCACGATGGAGTGCTGTCCCATGTCGCCTGTGCGCCGTTGGATGAGCATGCGATTTCGTCGTTTCCGCTTAGTGTATATCCCGACCGACAAGCTATGCGACAAGAGCTT